>NDGN010915229.1:0-11309 GCA_002564285.1 Tympanoctomys barrerae | reverse complement strand
TAACTCAGGACCTTGTCCTTGCCAGGAACATAACTATTTCTAAAAATGATCCTAACCACCAAAAACAGTTTTTGTATACTTTTAATGATCTAGTAGAACTAAAGCTTACTTTCACTAATCATTTTAAATGTCTGTTCAATACTGCTTACTTCTTTTGCTTTGAATATTATTTTCAAACATTTTCCTTCAAAGACCAAAACAATACTTCATATACTTAGTAAGATTAAGCAGGACAGTATAAGAAGAATTGCATAAAATTTACTTATATTTAAGTAACAGTCACTAGATAGCCTCAGAACATAATCATCCAAAAAAGAACATAATTTCCCAAAGAGAATTCTTTCTAAGGATTTTTAATTTTACTTCCAACTTCAATTTTTTCAAGGAAAAGATGGTGGCTGGGGTCTCACTATATTGACCTGGCTGACCTTGATCCTGGGCTCTAGGATTGTTCTGCTTCAAGTAGCTGGGTGTACACCGACATGACCAGCTTCAATCTTATTTTTATTAGCCAGTATGTTATTAACATAATGTCTAAAGTACAACAATTTTACTGAAGGTATAGCTACATCAGATAAAAGTCTAATTAAAAAGTTAAAGGAATAAAAATACATCCTTGTTATTTAACACATTTCAAATAATACAGAGAAAATAAAATAAGAAACAAGGTGTGCTGAACATTTTATTTTCCTGACCAAGAAAGGTCAGGTATGGTGCATCAGAATGCTGCATCTTAAGAAAATCATTTTAAATGCTGAAATACAGTGAATAGAAGTTTTCAAATATTAAAATCTCTGTGGTAGGCTCTGACCTCAGAATAACAAGAAAATGGCAGGCGCTTATTTTTCCATATATAAAAGTGACACTTATTGTAAGGTTATTATATAAAAGGCCTATTTCCTCTTCATAAAATAAATAATTATACCACTGATTCAACATATTTGTCAGTATGTCTACATGTGGTTTAAGTGGTTATTTCAATGACCTAAATATAGAAAAGAACTAATACCTATAAACTTAAAAACTATGGTCCAAGTGGCCCAGAGCTCTTGTGTATCACTTTTTTTTGGCCAATCATTTACTCAGCCCCTTAAGTGTTCTATTTATGCATGTGGTACTTTTCTGATCGCATCTGAAGGACTGGCTGTACTGTGTTTGAAAACTTAAACAAATGGAATAGTGGTTTTATGTATATGTAGGTATGTATAACTGCATTGTAAAGGATGTGGAAGTCTTGTCTGACCCTACTGGAAGGATGCCTTCTTCAAGATGTTCTAATGGGGGTGAAAGGGAAAACTTTCAGGCCAGGTACTTGCCTGGCATCTGTAAGGCCTTTAGTTTGATCCCCAATACCAAGGTGGGAGGGTGCTTAAAAATTTCTAAAGGAAGAAACTATGGGATGACTGCTTGCATTACAAAAAGGGCTCACTGTAGAGTTCTGGGGTAGTCAGCTTGCAAAATGGCCCCAAGGATCCCACCCCTAGGTATATATATAGCTTTGTAGTTCCCTCGCACACTGTATGAGGGTTGGTTTAATTAATCAAAAGAATATTAGAGAAGTAAATACATGTCTAGAAATAGCTTAGTATAAGAAAAATGCCCAAAGAGTTACAAGGGAAAGAGGAAATATACGGAACCACAAGTAAAATAATTGGCAATTACTGAGTTTATACAAGTTTCAAACTGAAAGTCCTAAAAAACACTCAAAGGCATGTCTGTGGACTGTTGGCAGATAGACATACACACACCCCAGGCAACTCTTTTATTCAGAATTCGGTATTTTCTCTTTTATAAGCCTTCCCATTTACCATGCAAATAGTTCTGGACAATTCCCAATTGAAAACTATTGCTTTTGGTATGATACTGGCTTAGCAAGACCCTCTACACAGAAAACACTCATGATCAAGTAAATCTAGGAGTTCTGACCGACTTCCACATTTGTTTAAACCCCATAAAAATACGGAGGATACTGTTGAGGATAGTCGTGTACCACATGCCATGTATTCCTGGTACAGGTGCCCATTAGAAAAATGATGTTTAAAACTTGGGTCTGAGAAAAGCTGTGCTTTTCTAAGTTACTTGGTACTTCATCTGCTGGACCTTTTGATGCATGTCATTCACTGATCAGATTTTCCTTTTTAGCTAGCACATGTTCACAGGTAAATTTATAACCCACTTCTAATTAATGAAAGGGGCCTCAGAGAACACATTTTTTATTACCTTCATTTTTTCTTTTTGTCTTGATTTTCTTAATGCCTATTTTAATCCTATTACATCTTAAATGTTTTCTAGGAAGAAGAAAAAGCAAAAACAGAAAGAAAAGAAGCTAGAGAGTTAAGCAGAGGAAGAGATAATTACATCAAGACAAATTATTGAGAACATCTTAATTTTGGTCCTAACTCTGTCTGTCCAACTCTTTACACATATCTGAAAAGTCCATGAAGTTGTCAAGCAAGCCGTTTTCTAAGACAATACAAAGCAAAGAAGGCTCAATAGAGAGCAGCCACATGCCTCCAGCTGCTAAGAGGCCCTGGATACATGGCTAAGGGATGCCGGAAGATGCTGGGTGAAGATGCTGGCCACTTGCCTTCCAGCAACCATGGAGAAGGATGCTTGGAGCACCATTTTCTTCTCTTTTAAAAAAATTTTAAAGAGAAAAAAAGGAAAACAAAATTTCAAAACAAGATAATAGAACAACAGTTAATCAATAGTATGTTGTTATCTTTAAATTAGTTACTCAGAGTACAAGACACATACATTTAATTGTCCAAAAAATATTAGCACAACACTTTCTTTTCAATGAATTACGGGAAATTAGTATAACAATCTTAATTATCTCGTGTGTGTAATTTTTTGTATATTCTTTGTCATGGAAGTACATCGTCTGAGGTATCTTACAGGTATAGGCATCCATCAGTTTTGGAACACAGTTCTGTGGAGTATATCATTCTGGGTTGAAGGCCATTTTCCTTTAGAGTTTGAAATACTACATTCCAAGACTTTCCTTGACTTAACGGTTTGTGCTGAGAAATCAGCTGTAATTCTGATGGGATTTCCCTTACAGGTGATTTGTTTCTTTTCTCTCACAGCTTTTAGGATTTTATTCTCATATTGAATGATTTGGCTCATATATTGAATCTTCTCTTCTTGTATTCTATTCTTTTGGCTATTTCTGCAATCTTCACAATGATATGCTTAGCTGTAGATTTTTTTTTATGACTTTCGCTAATTGGATTTGTATGTCTTACTTTCTATAGATTCAAATTCTTTTTTCCTACCACGGGACTTTTCTAGCCATGATGTCTGCAAACAGAAATATCTATCTATCTATCTATCTATCTATCTATCTCCTGTCTTTTTTATTGATTCCAATCAATCTTAAGTTATTCTTCTTTGCCTCATCTAGCAGTTGCTGAATTGATTTCTCATGGTGCCTTGCTATTTTTAAATCTTTCTTTTCATAAGTGCTAACCACAAGCCTGTCTCCTGTATCTGAGAACCTGTTCTCTCACTGGCTTATCCTGCTGCAGAAACTTTCAATGGACATTTTATTCTCTGGGATATCTGCTCGAGTCTGCCTTATGGATTCCATTTATTTCCTGGGCTGAGCATTTATGGCTTCCATAATCTTCTTAAACTTCTCTTTCTCTTTTGTTTTACTCTGTATTAAACAGATGTAGAGTGACTCATGTAGAGTCACTAGGCATGGTTTTTATTATGGATATCATCTCTGCAGTTATCTGAAAATTTATTTTTGATTGGATTTTTTTCTAGTGCGTCATTCAATTGCTTTTTGTTGATTTCAGAGAGGTCAGGCGGATGACTTTGCGACTGTCCCACTTCAATGCCCCCTGGGATTGTCTTTGCTGAACTGCATGTCTGAGGTTGCATCTTAAGTGTCTTCTCCTTTTCTTTTCTTTTTTCTTCTCTTCTCTTTCTTCCTTTTTCAGCTTTTGCAAGTACTTACAACCCTCAGGAAAACGCTACATCTTTTGAGGTATCTTACAGGTATAGCTGGATTTTGCATTTTAAGTGCTGCAAGATCCTGCCTCTTCGATTTGTTAGGGAAGAGAAGTTGTGGTCTGGCTGGCCCAGCCCTTGGTTCTGTGTCACAGTGCCACAGTATTCTCTATGATCTTTAGTCAGTCTTAGTCCTCTTATACCAGCAAGAACAGCTGTTTAGAAAAACTATGTCATTTTTAGCTAAAGTGGTACCATCAGCAATAAGAGTAGCTTCAACCACAACCCAGAAATTGACAAACTGAGATAGCCATTAATTTGCCACCTTTAGCTATATGAACTAGACTGGTGGTTACATAACAAAACCTAAAACATAACAGAAAATTATATGCTGTATATAAGTCCTTAATATGTCAATTTTACCCTCAGAGGTAAAAATTTAAATGGGATTAGGGAGAAAATAAAGTGATTGGAAGGCTGGAGGGCAAAGGGGATTAACTTTGGAGAAGACTGATGGGCAAGAGAGAAGAAGAGCCAAAAATAAGAGCAGCAACCACAAGAGGCTAGAAACCATGTTCACACTCACAGAAAGTGGGCTTTTTTTTTAGTACTGGGGATTAAACTCAGGACCTTGTACTTGTCAGGCAAATGCTTATGTCACTGAGCTCTCTCCCCAGCCCATGTTCATATAACTGTAAGATCAAACAATGAAGGAGAGAAAAACAAAAGTAAAACTACCACCACACACACACACACACAAAAAGAGACAGAGAGAGAGAGAAAGAAAAGCAAATGTCCACTTCTGGGTTTGTCCCTGCTGTCACTAGTAGTCAATGTGTGGAGACAGCCAGTGCAGTCCCTCAGGTCAGGGCGACTGCTCCTCCCCGCTGCTGCGCCTCTCTTAGGAGGCCTCTGGTGTTGCCAGCAGTCGCTGTGTGTCCACAAGTTAGACCTGCTCCTCTTGAGCAGCGAGTCCCATTTCGGGGAGAAGGTGCCTCCCGCGCCCTCCTCCTTCCTCCCGCTCCCTCCTCCTTCCCTGAGGCTTCTCTCCTCACTCTCTCCATGGGCTTCTATTCATGCTTCAGGTCCTGCCTGAGTCCAGGGCACCCGCTTCCCACCTTCTCCTTTTCCTTGCGTGGCCAGCAGCATCTGCACAGAAGCCTGCAGAGAAGATCCTTCCGTGCTGCTCGCACTCAGCTGTCTTGACACAAGGTGCACAAAGCTTGTGCGGGCGCGATCCTCAGGCACGGCTCCCTGCTTCTGCACCATCCTTTGCAATACATACACAAAGGAGATTCTTTCCACCAATAATAAAAAGGCAATCAAGCCATGCAGAAAAGACTGCAGAGTAACTGGAAGATTCAGAGCTGAACACCTGAGAAGCTAATTGGGGAGCTAAATTACAGGCAGGCCAAGAAAACACTGTGGCTGAGTCTCAAGTCCCGAAGAAGTGCCAAGAGAGCGGCAGAGACACCCTGGCGGACACCCTGGCGGACACCCTGGCGAGACACCCTGGCGGACACCCTGGCGGAGACACCCGCCGAGTCAGGCGAAGGGGGACAGTCCACGCGGATTTAGCATTCAAGGGTTCTTTCTTAGCCAGATGTGGCAGCAGACCCCTATAATCCTAGGCTTCCGGAGGCTGAGGCAAGAAGAATGTAAGTTCAAGCCCAAACTCAGCAACTTGGGGATCTGAGACCCTGCCTCATAAAGGGGCTGGGGGGTGGTTAGTACAAAGGCCCTGGGTTGAAACCCCAGTACTGTGTGTGTGGGCACACACGTTAAATGAAAATTGTTTTGTGATTGTAAAATTATGACCTCCTCAAAGCAGTAATTTTGACAGATCAAAAGGAACAAAAATTAGAAAAGTAGAACTATATATAGCCATGTCCTTCCACCTCTCAATATAATGAATTTTTTACAGTATAGAATTTAGACTTCTAGTGTATTTTTCATATGTAAAAACATAGCTATCTGGGTGTGGTGGTGCCCCCTTGCAATGTTAGCACTTGACAGGTTAAGGAAAAAACAACTGCAAGTTTGAAGTCACCCTGGACTACATGAAGAGCTCATAGCCAACCTGGACTACCTAGTGGACCCTATCTCAAAACAAAACAAAATACATATAGCCAAATACAGTATCCTCTTAAATAACTACATTAAATTTAGCATACCCTAATTTATCTACCAATACCTTATTTTTAGACATGTAATATTGAACTTATTACATGTCTAAAATTTTTGGACATGTAATAAGTTCTATATTTTGTAATATTTCATTTGAATAATACTAACATCGAGCTGGGAACAGCACACATGCCTGTAATCTCTATATTCAGGAATCTGAAGCAGGAAGATTACCGCAAACTGGAGGCCAGCCTGCTACGTAATGCATTCAAGAGAAGGTAGAACTGTAGAACTACTACATAGTGTCTCAAAATTAAAAAAAAAAAAAAAAAAAAAAAAAAAACTACCTAGCTGGGGATATAGCTCAGTAGCACAAGCATCTGCTTGGCAAGCACAAGGTCCTGAGTTTAATTCTTGGTACCCCCCAAAAAATCTACTGAATATTTATTGAGCATTTACTATATATAAAGCATATATTACCTGATTTAATTTATCACAACAGCCCCAGAAGGTTATAAATGAGATAAAGAGAGACAACTGTCCAGCAAGGCTTTGCTTACATGTGAATCCCAAAGCATAAAGAACAAAATAAAAGATAAGGAGGCTGAGGCAGGAGGATCACTGGAGTTTTTGGTAGCTACACACTAAGTTCAAGTACAGTCTGAACTACATCATGATACACTGTCTCAAACAAATAAAAACAAACAAACAAGCACATAAACTAGGAAACAGCGAGACAGAACTCTGTAAATGAGGAGGAACAAAGCATGGGAAGAAGCAGGGAGAGGGATGGAAAAAAATTAAAGTATTTTATAAACAGGTACCAATTCCCATGATGAATGCATCATTCTGTACTGAAAATGCATACTAATAAAAATAAATATTAAAAAAGTCTCAATAACTTAAATTAATAGAACTAATTGGTACAGACAATGCTGGGATTCAAATGCAGGCAGTCTAGCTCCCTGCTAACCTAATATGTAGAATACAGGATTTGGTCTCTGCTTTCTTTCTTTTTTTTTCTGCTTTACTCTTGACCCTTGGTTAGCTCCAAACTCCCCCGACAGCCCCAAGTTTATTTTTAAGCACATGGAGGCTGTGGCATTGGAAGAACTCTAAGCTACACAACAGCATACAGAGCGACAAGCTTTCATGGGGGACTGTGAACCAGCAGAGCTTCCTTGATTTGCTTTTGGAGGAAGGCAATCTTAAGAAGCCTTTGAGACTGTTCTTATCTGTTGTCTTCTGCTAATATAAACTGCTTTTGTCCTCTACAGGTAAGCAGATGCATGACCATGGCTTGTTTGGGTGGGGAAAGGGGTAGATCTGGAGATGGGAGGTAGTGGGTGGTAAGATGGGTAGTAGGGAAGCTAGGGCTTCTCCATCATTTACTAAAGTGGTCTGAAGATGCAATGTCCCTGCTGGCTACCTAAGTAATCTGAGTATACCTTGCACAGGGAAGGGATGTTGGAAATTTCTAGGACATGCTTTGAGAACCCAAGCATATAAAGGTCAGTTTGAAGTAAGACAGAAGTTAGTTCCTCTAAGAGAAATTTATCTCAGTGAGTAAAATCCTGACAATGAAGAAAATAACTACTATACTAGTATTGAAATGATTAAAAATCAACAAAACATGTATCAAAATTATTTCTTATACTCATAAAAAGAGGCAGTGAATATCCCTGGAAATTGAACAAAACTTCCACACTGCTGCTGTACATCAATGGCCAAGAGAAGTCCCATGCCCTTAGGACCACAATGACTGCTGCAGGACAAGTGACCTTTGAAGCCTTTGTGATGTCCTAATCACTTAAGCTCCTACTTAATCAATGTCCACATTCACCTGGGTCTAGTCTGTTAGGCCTGCAATTAAAAGCTGGGGCATCCAAATGAGCTTAAGCCTGTCCCTTCCCTGGGACTGTGGCTACATTACATGGCCAGCAACTTGGGCAAAATGCATCACTATTAGCAAAACCAGAGTCTCCATAATTTTTTTAATGAATTATAAATAAAAACTATTAGCACTAAATATTTTTGACCCCAGATAACTATGTTGCTGGCGAAAAGAATGTTTTAACCATGTACCAAGTTTTAAAAAACATAGTAAGGCAGCACATTTACTTAGCAGGCTATTTGGATAATAACTGTCAAGTAGTTCTTATTCATCAAATGATTTTTAAATAATCGATCCTAAAAATGTTTCCACAAAGGTCTTTCTGTGAAACCTAGTCTATCATGGAAAATCGTGCAAATAAATGTTTACAAAATTAACATAAATATTGATGCGAACTAGCTTGAACTCTGCTGTTTTACTGTTTGACATACTGACCACAATTTCCCAGCATTCACACCCACAAAAGCACATGCTGTATCTGCTTAAGAACTGCTCGATAGGAAAACTTTTAGTTGTAAGTTCACCAGAATATCTTATAAATCCACTAATGACAGTATTTCTACACTAAAAATATAATCAGTTTTACATTTACTTTAATGTGTCAGAAAATTATCAAAATTATTTTAGGGTTTAGATAGACATTCCAAGATTAAGGACCAATTTGGGAGAAACTTAAAGCTATACCTTCTTTAAAATTTTGAGTTACTGTTTAAGCCCTGGATGGGTTTAGCTTAATTTTCTCAAACTTATGCTTATCAACTGCTCATTTTCAGCAATAGTCAGAATACGCACATTGATGTACACAGACCTTCCTAAGCTAAAGACTGAGAAAAAAATGTTGCAATTCACCCAGAGAACATTAAGGCCCAGGCGCTGGGTGATGCTGAGCCAAAGGATGAATAAGACCTAGCCCCTGCTATAAGCAGGAAAGGAATGTGTTAAAGCCACTGAATCCATTTCCTCTCTTCATATTTTATTGCTTATACTTACTTTAGGAACATTCATATTAAAAACACATTCTATGAAATAGTCTTTTGAGGCCCGGCCAATAGCCCAACAGATTAAAGCACCTGTTTAGGCAGATGCAGGGGCTGGGGGATCAATCCCCAGGCTCGCCATTCCAGGACCAGGCCCAGGCCCAGGCCCCAGGGCACACTGAGATAGCAACTGAGACTGGATGTGGTGGCATGCTACTGTAATCCCAGCTCTTGGGAGGCTGTAAACAGGCAGATCATGAGTCCGATCTAGTAGTGAGACCCTGAACACCCTGTAGACCCTTCGCTAAAATACAAAAAAGAAATAGTCTTTTAGAGTAAATATTATGCAAGAAATTAATATCTGCATTTTCTACCTTTTCCAATTTAAATAACTTGTTAGTGCATAATAGTAATACAGATTAATAGATTTCAAGTTGGTGTAATAATCTTCACATTTAAATAGCCTTTAACACCTGCATTCAGAAAAATATAATCTAGATACATGTTTTCTTAATAATAATTTATAGACATTTTTATCTGGATTTAAATGTTCCTAGTAAACCAAAAGACCCCAGTTGTGCCAGGCATGTTGGCGCATGCTTGTAATCTCAGCATTTTGGAGGCTTCATAAGGACTGCTACAGGTTCAAGGCCAGCCTGAAATGAATTTTAAGCCTGTCTAAAAAAAAGAAAAAATCAAAAACCCAAAGAAATAAATGAATACCCCAAACACCCAACAACCTCCTCCGCAGATGTGATTACTTGCACTCTCTAAAAATCTACATCTAATTTCTGCTATTCATTCACTTTCCCAAAGCCCTTCAGAAAACTCCTAAAAAGGATAACATGTGAACGAACCATTGTCATTCACTGATAGCAGTATCTCACAGCACATGCCACTTCTCTCCTTTACTGCCTAACTACCAGCATGTGATTCACAGAATCCTTGATTCATGATGGAATGAGAGTTGAATTCCACTGTTCATCAGCTTAAATTAGGTCAAGGGCGATGCCAGTCAGTCATGTTTACAAACACAAACAGGGAAGAACCACTTCCTTAGATGAATCATGGAACAAGTAATAAATGACTGCACACTAGAGAAATAGGAAATAGAGCTGATAATCGTGTAACACCTGGGTGGTACCAGACAAATTAGATCAGCTACATTTACAAAATTCTCCCACTGAAATAGATTTTTCAAATTATAAGTACAGCAAATGACTTGTGAATCAGTATATTAGCCCAAACCCTGTAAATATTAGTAAAATTATTCATGCACAGCAGATATACTGACTGGATTTTATTGAACTTCAATATTTATTGTCATTGGGGCATTATTGATTCTGGCTTCTCTTTGGTCAATATTTTCCCTTAGAAAAGCACCTTGGAGTTTTCTGCCTCTGTACCTTTATTTAAGAAGCTCCTTTTACCCAAAATGCCTTTTCCACAAGTTCCATAAATGTACTACTCTCTATCCACAATGCATGCCAAAACACCTTTCCAGCTCCTGCTGGTGAAGGCATCCATAATTTTTGCCACTAAATGTGAGGAGTGGCTTTTTTGAGATATTTACAGGCATTCTCGAAATGTGATTATAGTCAGAGTCTACTATAATCTATACCTGTTAATCCAACTATTATTATATTCTATCTCCTTCATTAGAGTGTAAGTGTCTTAAGGGCAAGCAAAAAAATTGTACTTTATTCAGTTTTTCAGTTCTGGAAGCCTTAGCATGAGAACTACTCATAGCAGGTAGACTATAATTATAATGTGCACTGTAAATATGTACGCATACTCGAGTGACTACAAGTACAATCATTACACAACTCATACCAAACATTAATTTAAATTTTTTTTTCTTTTTTTAATGTATTTAGTAAAGGTCTACAGGGTGGGACTCCTAGTGATTCTTCTGTTTTCAGCCTCCCAAGTGCTGGGATTACAGGTGGGTGCCACCATGCCCAGTCTCAATCGCCCTCTCAGCATACCCCAGGGTTGGGCTGGCGGGGCATGCTAGAGATCAAACCCAGCCGCTACAGTCTGCCTACGAAGGCACTTTAGTCCGCTGAGCTATCTGGCTGGCCTAATTTTAAAATACTTCTAAACATTAATTCACTGACTTACATTTAAAAAAAAGTTTACTTTTTGCCAGGCTCTGTTTTAGAAACTGAAGATATAGTAGAGAGCAACAGACCTGTCTTTACATTCTGCTGGGAAAAAAACAATAATAGAACACATATGGACAATAAGGCCCGGTAATGACAAATGCAAGTTTATTATAGTTGGAGGGTAAATATTCAGGTAACAGAAGGCTCTGTAGACCATGGTAAGGACCGGATTTTATGCTGGAG
>NDGN010914428.1:0-11895 GCA_002564285.1 Tympanoctomys barrerae | reverse complement strand
TCCTACCAATTTGGTTTGAAACTGTCTCATTGCTATTTGTTTCTCAAAATTATGGGAAAAAAAAGAAAATATATATTTTTAAAAAACAAAGTGGGGGACCTGGGGCACCAGCCGAGCACTGAAGCGCTTGTCAAGGGCTCCACAGCGGGGCCTGGGCTCACACAGCTGTGTGCGCTGCCCAGGTACCTCTGTCTAACTTCCACGGCCTGGTGGTGCCCCGCTCAGCCCTGCCAATGCTACTGTCCAGGCAGCTCTCGGGCAGGGTCCGCCCTCGTCTGGACACCGCTCCATGGTGGAAGACAGAGTCCAGACAGGCAAAGTGCAAGAAGAAAAAGGAAGTGGCAGCCCAAACATGGGGACAAGAGATAAGTCACAAGACAGGGTGGAGGCCGAGCCTGCGATCCTGGCATGGGGGAGGCCAAGGCAGGAGGACTGCGTGAATCTGGGGCTGACCTCATGAGTCACTGACCCCAGAGCAAACAGATGAAAGGAAAATGCTAGAAAATCCCAAACATCAGAGTGAATCCTCTCAGACTGGCAGGACAAAGTGAATTAAGAAGGTGTGGTGTGGTGGCGCACACCTACAATCTCAGCACTCAGGAGGCTGAGGCAGGAGGATCACTGTGAGTTCAAAGGCAGCCTGGGCTACATAAGTGTGTTCAAGAAAGAATAAAAGACCAAAAAAACGCGAGTTTGAGGTCAGTCTCAACCCCATAGGCAGAGTGTATCTCAAATAAACTGAGAGAGAGAGAGAGAGAGAGAGAGAGAGAGAGAGAGAGTGTCCAGGGTAGGCTGCTCAGGGGGCACGGGGAAGCGCAGTGGCACGCTCACCCACGAAGTCTAACTGGAAGACACAATACTTGAAACAAGGAGTGAAGAGCAGTCACAGTGAACACCAGGAGGGCCCGAAAGGGGCAGCAGGAGCGTGGCAGGGGAGGGAAGGACTCAGGGAGACCTCCTGGAATTCAGAGCCGGGTCTGGAGCCTGAAGGAGGCAGCCGGCAGCACGGAGGGCGGAGAGCCGAACAGACAGCAGAGCGGGCGGCCGGCAGGACACTGTCCAAGGCCTCGGGACTCTCGGCCTGAGAGCTAGACCGCAATGGAGAAAATGCTCCTTTTAGTTAGGGCAGGTCCGCGGCTCGGCGTCAGGAGAGCGCAGCGGCGCTGCGCAAGCTTGCTTCGGCCTGGTTCCCCTCGGCTCTGCTGTGGGGAGGGGTCCCAGACAGTAGCTGCAGCCGGTCGCAGCCTCTCTCACACAAAGGCCCAGCGTCCCTTTCACCCCTGCCTCTCACTCAGTCAACTGACAATCCACGCTGGACACAACTTCAAAATCTGCACTGAAATCTCACTGTGATTTGGAAAATTATTTCTAACCTAGAACTCTATATGTAACCAAGCTATCAACAGAGCGAGAGGGTAGAATAAAGACATTTTCAGATGTGCAAATATTTAGAAAAGGCCTTCTTGTTGAGAAAGCTACTGAAGGGCAGCCTCCAGGAAAATGAGACAGCAATTCAAGAACAACGGCGACACAGTCCAGAAAGCCCTCGACCCCCAAACGGGGATGTTTAATAACACAGAAGACGGTATTAGGAAGGGTTCTGATGAAAAGTTTATGAAGAATTAGAAACGATACATCTGTAGATAGAGAAGAAGCTAAAAAGAAAGAATTCATTCCAGGAGAAGCGCGGCATTGCCTGAAGCAGGAGATGTGACCGGTTACACACTGCTTGGCTCTACAATCAACACGCCCGGCATCGCCTGCATCTTCCCTGTCACCCCCATTTCTAAACACTTACCATGTGGCATCACGGTCCCGAGGTCTTTCCGGGAAGTGCTCCACTTGCTCTTGTAACCACCCTGTGAGGAATGGACGCCTGGGATTTCCCGGGGGCGCTTATGGGTCAAGAGATGGCTAGGAAACTTGCTTGAGGCTGAGGAAAAGCGACAGACTTGGGACTTGGACCCTGGCACTACTCTTGCAGCCAGGCTCTTGTGGGTGACAGGGGGCAGAGGTGGGGACGGCGTGGGCCTGGGCCCCCAGTACACACCCACCTCAGCCAGGAAGCCCATGGGCGCCACCTAGGCTGGTCACCTGCAGCTGCAGGATGCACAGCTCGTAGGAGGATGGAGATGCCAGCTGGCCACTCGGGGCCTCTGGGCCCTGGAAGGACCTGGCATTTCTGGCGATGCCGGAGCCCCTGGGACTCTCCATGGCATGTGACAGAGGACCCCCAGCTGCCTGTGGAGTCCACTGGGAACTGGGTGGAGGATGTGGTGATGCTGTGACACTGAGGACAGGAGAGGAGAGGAGTGGTGGGGAGGCCAGGGACACACGGCTCTCAGGCAACATCCCCCGAGAGCTCTCAGGTCCACTGGGGGCATGGCCTGGGCATGGGAGAAGTCGGCTGGACCCTAGGGTGTCACCTGCGATGGGCTTTCAAGGAGTCACAGAGCTGATGTAGAAACAGCAAGGATGAGTAGCTAGAGCCCCCAGCTGCTGGGTGGCCTCAGGCGGCTCCCTCAGCACCTCTGAGCTTGTTTTCTCTGGGGGATGGGATTTGACACCATAAGGAGGTGGACATCTAGACAGGGTTCACGGGTGGCAGCCAGATCCCCCAACTTCCACCAGCCTCTTCAGGGCTCCATACACAAACCCCAACCCTAAAGCCAGGTACTGTGGCGCACATCTGTTATCCCAGCACTTGGGAGGCTGAGACGGGAATTCCTGCGAGGCCAGCCTGGGCTGCACAGTAAGACCAAACCATACCACACCACCCAGCCCTAAGATGGAGGCAAGGAGAGTTTAGAGACTCACCCAGGGGAAGGGAGTAGCTAGCTCTGACGGAAATAGCTACAGGGTGAGGCCCTGGGGACCCACAGGCCTGTCCCCAGCTGTGCTCTGATTCCCTCTCTAACCGGAAGCATCTTTGGGAAGCATGTAAGTAGTCCAAGGTCACAGCTGCAGGGATGATGGCCTGTCCCAGGCGCTCTACCACCATGGCATCTGTCTGTCCCAGGAGGGGCTAGGGAAGGGCAGTCACAGAAGTGCCTGGGCCAGAACGTGAGGCAGGACAGCGCTTGTGTCAGCCGCTGGACCCTGTTCCTACCCACCCCGCACAGTGGGACATCAGCTGCTGTCCCACCTGCAAAGCCAGGCAGCTGGGGGCCAGGCCTGCTTTGCAGCCCAGCAGGGCTGAGCCTAGACTTTGTTTTCATTACATCCACTTATTTGCTGAGATGGGGTTCTGGTATGTCATTGAGTTGCCCGGGGAACTTAAGACCCTTCTGCCTCAGCCTCCTAAGCCGCAATAAGCCTGGCCAAGCCAGGCTGTAGGTGGTTTCTTTTCTTTTTCTTTCTTTCTTTTCTTTTTTCTTTTTTTGGCTGGTTCAGCCCACTCTGAGGATGGGGCTGGGTCAGCATGTGGAGTCTGGGATTGAACCTCAGTCCCTGCGGCTGCCTAAGCTTCCTGAGTAGGCACTTTAGACCGTTGAGCTATCTCATTGGCCCCTGCAGGTGGTTTCAACTGGGTGAGCAGCCTCAAAAAAGCAAAGTCACAGGGACGGAAAGGCCCGCTGCAGGGGTGCAGCCTGAGGCGGGGGGTACACTCCATGTCCTCAGGAGGCGAGTGACCCTCTCTCCACCAGCAAGCCACAGCCGGGGTCCTGTGCTCTTGTCACTCACAGCCTGCAGAGAGGCCCTGTGGGGCTGCACAGGAAGTGACAGGGACCTGTCCAGAACTGTCCCCGGCAGGCTCAGCATGAGGAAGAGGACACCTTCCTGCACCTGGCAGTGTGGTGGTGAGCGCGGAGCTGGGACAGATCTGCGGGCCGTGGTGAGCTCATGGGCCGGTGGGATTTATTCATTGTTTATTTTGGGCGGTTTTGAGACAGAGTCTCCCTGAGTAGCCGAGGCTGTCCTGCATCTCTCGGTGGTCCTCCTGCCTCAGCCTCCTGAGTGCTGTGATTACAGATATGTGCCACCGTACATAGGTGAACAAAGCTCCAGCTCCTCACGCTGTCCGCTCACCCTGTCAAACCGCCAGTTGAGGTTCCAGCTTGGGGGTGTCACCGGCAGGCCTCTGCTCCTCCCTGTGGCTCAGCTTTGACCACTCCCAGCAGGACGGGTCCCCAATCCCACAACTCTTGCGACCTGACCCAGACTACCGGTGCCCAGGAAGGCCCTCGGTGCACCTGCTGGTCCCTCGCCTTCTCTTTGGTCCCTCGCAGCCGCCCCTGGGCTCCGTGGCGGGCTCAGCTCATGGGCAGATGGGTCTGTGTGCCCGAGGGACTGAGAGGGCCCCAAGCAGCCATGCCAGTTCCTCAGGGAGAGGCCTCTGTGATCAGCATGTGGCCCTGGAGGATGGCACAGCCAGCAAGGGGGAGCCTGGCAGTGAGATGCAGCCGGCCTCCTCAGAGCCTCGACCTGGCAGAGCAAGCTTCATAGAAGAGCCTGGTCCTACATGGTGACACATGGAATCCTATCTGCTCCAGGCTTTGTGCCCAAGGTCAGGACCTCTCTCCTGGCAGTCAAAGATCTCACTGACGGATGCGCCCTTGAAGGCCTCCCAGAGCAGCTTCCTCCAGGAAGCCATCCTGACCCCACCTGCAGGCCACCTCCCTCCCTCGCTTCCCGCTGGCCTTCAGGGCTTTCGTGCCCTTTCCAAACCTAATCATCCATGATCATCCGCGCATCCTGAGTCCTTTCTTTTTTATGGGACAGAGCCTCACTACATAAGACCAGGATGGCCTCAAACTCACAGCAGTCCTCCTGCCTCAGCCTCCCAAGTGCTGGGATGACTGATGTGTACCACCACACCAGGAAGGACTCCTTTCTGACCCCACTCCTCAGGACAGGGACTCTGGGCTCCAATACTCAGATCTGTCACCTCAGTGAGAACACTGAATCTCCAACTCTTTCTATTTTCCTAAGAACACAAGAATTTGGCAAAGAGACACTTGCCATTTGAACCACGAGCTAAATGTTCACCTGGGAAATAAAATGTGATATTTGGGGCCGGGGAGATGGCTCGATGGAATAAGCACTTCCCTGGCAAGCTCAAAGGGCCAGAGTTCAGTCCCCGGTTCCCCCCACAAAAAAAAGTTACAATGTGATCTTCGGTGGGGCACACGGTGGCCCCAGCTCCCTCTAGTTACTGCTCCACACATGCACGCCAGACTGTGGCCAGTGTCAGTGGGCAGAGGCACTCGTGGGCACCACTCCCACTCTGGACACCTCCAGAACCTTCCTGTCTGCTCACACCCTCCACGCTGCGAGCCCACCCGGGTCAGGCTGGGCCTGCTCACCAGCAGACAGAGCCACGGCAGCCAGGGCTGACACAGTGTCTATCTTTGTCTCGGCCAGCTGCCCCTGCTGGGTGGGGTCGGGCCAGGGCCGTCAGCCCCGGGGTTCCCCTGCCCGGTCCATTCTATTTTTGTAAGAGCAGCGGATAGAAGCCGGACTCTGAGGACACTTGTTCTTTGCGTTTGTCTCCTACCCACCCCATGGTGAGAAAGGCTGCCTTCCCCGTCCCCGCTGGCCCTCCCAGAGAACATGCATGTGCAGTGGTCAAACACACACACACATACACACACACACACACGACCAACTTCTCCGGCGCGCTCGGGCCAGGAGGCCCGGCGCAGGTCTATACTTAGCCCAAGGTCCCAGGGTTCTATTTATTAACTTTGCAACAGACGCCAGGAGCGCCTACTACAGGCCTGGCTCCGCGCTGAGGCCTCAGGACGCGAGCGGTGGACGCTGGCTCCCTGGGGTCACCTTCCACATGGCGTCATCCTCAGGCTCCTTGACAGCCACACCAGGTGCAAAGCGAGGGCGGGGGGGGGGGGCTGTCAAGCGAAGGCTGCGAGGCCTGGGCCTGGGGGACGACAAGGGAGAGCTCAGTACGAGGCGGTCTTCCAGAAGGCAGACTGTCACTGGCCTTCGAGGGATGAGTAGGAGTTTGACAGGAGGGCCTTTTCCATCTCATACACAGAAATTATGCCTTTGTTCACTCAGTGGCCGGCACACACTGACTGTGGCCACCCGCCCAAAAAAGCAAGATCAGACCTTCACAATGACAGACATCTAGCAACCGGTTACCCGGCAGACCCTAGCAACAGCTGATGGGTGGAACTGCAGACGCCGCTGAGCTGCTAGGTGTTTTCCCACCCAGGAACAATGAGGCGTACGGTGGCTCCCCATCACGCCCACGCAGGAAACCCGCGTGGACAGCCGTGGTGCGCGTGTGTGGCCTTCTCTCGTACTATTACGTGTAGGTCCACAGAACCAACTGCGCTGAGAGGCCACAGCTGAAAAGCCAAGCGCCTTCGCGCGCCCGCGCCCCAACCACTTGCCCCGACGGAAGCCGCGGCTACTGATCCGCTCTTCATCTTTCTGGGCACCCGTGGCACTGGCTTGCGGTTGACGCCTCACGGCACCCCGGCCTCCTTCAACCCCCACCCACGTTCATTAGGAAAAGAACCAGGGTCTCCCGACCCTGCCTAAACTTGGAGCGGCCTCCCAGGGCGCCCGGACCTGGCGGGTGCCGAACGAGGGTGCCGGAGTCCCCTGGCCCATGCCCAACGGCGCCTCGGTGATAAGTGATGGCAGATGGTGTCCAATCTGACTCGGCCCTCTCTCAGGGCCATGCGGACTCCGGGGATCCGCCCTGACCTCGGGGTTGCGCAGCCCCTCCTCCTCTGGCGGGCGGGCGCTAGCTACTAAGAGGGGCGCTGCTTCGGTCCCCCTGCCCGACCCGGCCCATCCCTGGGCTGCTGCTCGCAGCTTCGCTGTCCACCGGCTCAGCGCCCGAAGGGGCAGGGGACCAGGACGGCAGCGCCACGCGGCTGTCGCTGGGGTGAGGGGGCGCCGGCCGCAGGGGACCCCGGGGGAGCTGGCGCTGCGCCGCCGGGACCTTAGTCCGCCCGGTCCCGCCCCGCCCCGCCCCATCCCAGCCCTGCTCACCTCGCGCGCGATGCGGCTCAGCGCGTCGTCCTCCGCTGTCAGCCGCTCGCGCTGCGGGAGCCGCCTGCGCCCCGCGCCCTGCGAGCCCATTGCCCCGCGTGTCCGCACTGCTCCGCGGCCGCGGCACCTCCTCCGAGCGGCGTCCCCGGGCGTCATGGCGTCACGGGCGGCGCGGGCGCACGCACGGCCGCGGGGTGGCGCGCGGCGCAGGGTCGCCAGGGTACCGGGTCCACGCGGAGGACGCCCGGGCTCTGAGGACAGGGAGGAGGCGGCCTCGCCCTTCCTCCATGAGCATCCCCAAGGCCTTTTAGTGTGTTCCAGCTTCTAGAAAGTCTGCAGTAGGGTGGGAGGTGCCCAGCGACGCCCTGCGGTGCTCTAGGAACCCCGCGTGGGACGTTTGTGGGTGCCCTCGCCCTTCGCCAGCTGTTGCAAGGGTCTCTGGGAGGGGACTAGTGGCCGAATTGGATGCTCCGGGAGAACTTCAGGTGGTGGGTTCAGGGGAGAGGGGAAAGGCCTCCGCAGCCCCTTTCAACTTCCCAAAGGTCAGGGTAGTGTGTCTCAGTGGACAGCCAACATACTGGACCGCCGAGAGCCTCACCCGCCTGCTACGGGGCTGCCGAGAGCCTTGCCCCCCTGCTACGGGGCTGCCTAGGCCTCCCAGTTCCGTGTCCCTCCCCCACTCCAGGCTGGAGGCAATTGTGGGAGAGGTCGGGCGGCAGCCCTCTAGAGGTTCCTGCCTGTGCAGAACTCCTTATCCGAGGCTAAGCTAGCCTCCAACAGTTCCACTCTGGAAGAAGTGTCTGGCCCTAATACCTACTTTCCTCCCACGAGCGCTCGGTTTTCCTGCTGCTGAGGTGCAGTACCCCACACCCACAACACAAGGGACAGCAGGTCTAATTAGGCTCCCGGTTTCAGGGGGTTCGGTCTATGACTGACTCTAAGATGGGAGCACCATGGCCGAAGGGCGGGGTGAGCAAAGCTGCTGAGGTCCTGCTGGTCGGGTGCAGAGAAGGGGAAGGATCTGGGGGAAGGGCCAGGGCCGGACACAGGCCGTGTCGCAGCTCCACGCCCCAGCCCACACACCCAGAAGTGGCCTTCACTGATGACACTGACAACCAACGCTGACCTTTGTACTTGCTCTCCCACCCTCCCTGTTCTTGCTTTCCTCTTTCTCTGCTCACAGGGACTTCAGGTCTCTTTGTCTTCTGACACTTTGGGTCTTCCATGATGACCTGCTGCGCAGGGAGGGCAGGAACGGATGTGTCACACTCGTCTCTTCCCGGGGGACAGACTGATGAGTGCTGGACATTCAGAGCGCAGGGAGCTGCTGCTGTCCAGATGGGGCCTTCCTCCCTCCAGGGCTGGACAGGGGTCTGGAGAGCGCTGGCCTAAAGACACTGACCTCACCCCGCGCACTTCCAGGAAGGAGCCAGCTTTCAGGACTCTTGGGCCCGTGCTTATGCTCTTCATGTGGGCCGTAGGTGTCCAAACCCCTCAGCTTCATGCCCTGTGTTCATATCTTCCTCTGGCAACTGTGCTCTAGGGCTGGGCCTGCTCTCACTTTACAGTTAGATTTCACCTTTATGTAGTCATTTGTTTATTTATTGCTTGTATTTATTTGTGTTTGAGACAGAGTCTTGCTATGTAGTTTATTTAGGCTGGCCTGGAACTTACTGCCACCTTCTTGCCTCAGCCTCCTGAGTGCTGGAAGGACAGGTGACCACTGGAGGCCATTCATTTAATTTGTGGTGGAGGGCATGAAACTCAGGGCCTGGCACATGCTGGGCAAGCCCTCTGCACGGAGTCACCCCGAAGGCCCTCGGTGCCTGCCTCTAAATGGAAGTGTCACCTCCGGCTGTGTTCGTGTGCCAGGCTGCGGTCACAGGATAGCTCAGAGCTCGCGATGTGCAGAGCCACGGAGGTTCATTCATTTCTCAGAGTGTGGAGGCTGAGCAGTCTGGGATCAAGGTGCCTGCAGATTCTGGGTCTTGCCTTACCCAGGCCTCCATGGAGAGCCCTCACCCACTCGTGAGGGTCACTGTGCACACACTCCAGAAATGAAATTGCTCTGACAGAAAAGCCCAGTGGCCTTGCTAAGTGGTGTTTTGGAAGAAGAATATTAGAGGACCCTGCTAACAGTTCAAGCCATGCCTCAAATAATACGACACTCAGTGACTTAGTGGATTGGTGACTGGTGGTCAACTTGTTCTACCCAGCTGACCGGAACCAGCGGGGAGCTGGGTGTGGAGGCCGCCTGAGGGCTGTTGCTGGCAGCGTAAGAGGCAGAGCTGGAGAAGCCGAAGGGAAGCCGTTAGGGAAGCTGCTGGGAGAAGCCGGCGGACCTGGTGGGAGCTGCTGGCTCTCCTGGGCTGTTCTGCTGGGGGACCTTGTCATGCTGGGTTTCCTGATGACCTTGGCTGTTCTTGTCGGAGGAGGAGCTCGGGACCTCATTGTCATTGAGAATGGCTGCAGTTCACTTTGGGAGAGCTCTGGTCCTCACCTTGAGCATCACTTCCTGGATCTGGAGGGGAAGATGGTTCACTGCTCAGTCCTGAGAAGCGTGTCATGCTGGCTTTCCTGAAGGGAACTCCGCTTTCCTCATTGCTGGAGGAGTTCAAGACCTCACTGTTGCTGAGGATGGGGTGGTGCTTTTAGGGGGAGCTCTGGTCTTACCTTGAGCATCACTTCCTGGCTCCAGTGCAGACCCCGCAGCCTGCTGCACTGATCCTTCATCCCACTGGCACAGACTTTGTAGCTTCCGCCGCTGGCCTTCGGGCCTTCCCAGCGCAGACCGTGCAGCAGACCTGCATGAGACATTGCCGTGAGCTCTTGGTCTCCAGTTGGACTTGTGGGGGGCATTGTTATGGGCTCCAGGTCTTCAGCCGGACTCATGCAGGGTATTAAGATCTGGCCCTCAGCTGGATTCTTTGGTCTTTAGTGTGTGGGCAGATCTCCTGCACTCTTGTATATGCTTTTTTGGTGATTATACAATAATCCTATAAAATGTGTCCTATATTGTTGTTTTCCTTGCAAAACCCCAAGCCATGGCAGCGCTCCAGAAATACTTCCATGAGGCCCCGGGGTGATGGCAGGCACCTCTAATCCTACCACTCAGGAAGCAGGGGCAGGAGGATTGCTGTGCCTTTGAGGCCAGCCTGGGCTACAGAGTGAGTTCAAGGCCAGACTGAACTGCGTAGTGATATCCTGCCTCAACAAGCAAAGAAACCGGGCCGGGGAGCTGGCTCAGCAGCACAGGCGCCTGCCTGGTGAGCGCAAGATCCTGAGTTCAGTCCCTGGTAGCAGAAAGAAAGAAAGAAAGGAAAAGAAATCCAGGTGTCCACAAGCAGTCTGAAGGTTCATGCAGGTTCCCTTCCATTTTATAGGATGCTCCTGGAGGACACAGCCCAGGAAGACACTGGTACCTCAGCGGGCGCTGCTGCCCCAGGACAAGTGTGCTGAGACTACCGTGCGAGTTCAGGGAAAATCAGACACACAAGTGCGTCGCATGGCTTCTCGTACATGAATGCCTTGGCTACTTTTCCCTCATTGCTGGGACAAAATACCTGACATCCAAGACTAGGAAGGAAAGGCTTGCTTAGCTCACAGTTAGTGAAGGTTTCAGTCCATCCTGGGCTGGCTCCACGGCAGAGTGGCACGTGACAGAGGGCAGCAGTTCAGGGAAGTGGAGGACGGCGAAAGCAGCAGGAGCAAAAAGGGAGGAGCAGCAGGCGCAGGCCCGTCTCCTCCCCCACACTGTCCACAGGCTGCCGCCCCGGGGCGGGGGGAGCCCTCATCCCATAATCCCAGCGCTGAGCCACGGATCAAGCACAAGCTCTAGAAGCCACCTATGAATGCAGGAGGCTTTGTGGGGACACCTAGACACAAACCATGACATGGAAAACCCAAAATCTACATAAAGAGCAAAATAAGTGACAGCACAAATAGGGAGGTCTTTTTCATGGGAAAGAGAAGAAGGGATGGAGGGAGCAGGGGAGGGGACGGAAGAATTAAGATGCGTCCTATATGGCCTGAGTGCCCCACGAGGGACCTCGCCGCTGTGCTGCAGACAGGGACTAGGGCAAACAACTAGCAAAATATAAGTGAATTGCTGTGGCCACCCTTGCTCTCGAGCAGTTGAAGGCGCCACGGTCCAGTCGCCTTCTACACGTACGAGAACGCGGGGAGATGCTGTTGAGACACAGGACTGCTCTGCTGTCGCCTTTGTGTTGGGAGCGCCGTCCTGCGGAGCCGTGGAGGCTGCCCCTCCCCTCCCCCAGCTTGCAGACTTCCTGCGTGGCAGACTGGATCCGGATTCCACCCAGCAGGCTGTGTGTGGCCCTTGGGGACGTGGGACCCGTCGATCCACGAGAGCTTCTTTCTGGTCGAAGCTGCCTCATGGATCTGACGTCCAGGCCCTGGACTCACCATGGTCACCTTTGGGCCTGGCCCCGCGCCCTGCTGCTCGGAGCTGCTCCTGTCTGTGGCTTCTGTGGAATATTTCTAAATCAGGAAATCAGCCCACGTGGCTGTGGGAAGAACCTGTGGTCTCCCAGGACACCACCATTTTCCATAAGCTTTTGTTTGTTTTTGTTTTAAGAGGGTTTCACTTTCCAATCTATTGCCAAGACATTCTGGGAATGAGCGTCCACCTCTGTCACTGGTAACCTCATTCAGAGTGAATATGGCAACTTCACTAATGGTAGATTATGAACATAATGTCTACATAAATAAACACCAACCTTGCTGCAATCCTCCTGCCTCGGCCTCCTGAGTGCTGGCATCGCAGGCACACGCTACTGCACCCAGCTCTGTAGAACAAATCTTTATGTGTGTGTGTGTGTGTGTGTGTGTGTGTGTGTGTGTGGTGTGGTACCAGAGATTGAACTCAGGACCTTGTGCTTGCCAGGCAAGCGCTTATTCTACTGAGCT
>NDGN010914324.1:0-10026 GCA_002564285.1 Tympanoctomys barrerae | reverse complement strand
CACACACACACACACACACACACACAAAGAAAAGAAAAGAAAAGAAAAGAAAAGAAAAGAAAAGAAAAGACCAACAAAATTATTTGGTGAAAATAATTTAACTATGCTTTCACCTGGGCTTATGAATGAGGAAATAACATAAGCACTTACTGGTTACCTACTGTGTATTTATAGATAATATCTTATTTAATATTCATAATAATCCAATAAATGAAATACTCTTTAAGTGAAGGAAATGGTGACTCAGAAGTGCAGTAATTCCTGTAAGGTCATACAGATAAACAAAATACAAAATTTGTTTCTTAAAATATGAAATCTCAGCAAGGTATGGTGACATACACTTGTAATTCCAGCACTCTGGGAGGCTCAGGCAGCTTTGCAACACCTACCTGGGTAATAATTTATTGACTTTTGGCAGCCCTGCTTCGGCTCAGGATGTATCTCAGTGTGAAGGAGGTGGTGGTTAGCAGGGTCTCACTATGGGTACTGATCAAATGGTGGCAAGTTTTCCTTTAAATATATAATTTCTTCAGGGCTCTATTCTAAGTATTTAAACTACATAATCATAATAGCAGAGTCTCAAATATGTACTTATAAATATTAATTAAAGATAATCAAATCATATACACTGTGTTTCAAAATAAGTTCTGTTAAAGTAGTACACTTCTTAGTCATTTTGTGGCTTATTGCACTTCCGGCAACAGCTATTGATAAACTTCCTCTGTTCTACAGACACCATTTCAGCATGTTAGAAGGACCATTTTTAATCTGAATTGAACCACCCCTTTTACTTTCTTAGTCAAATCATCAACATGTTCTGTTAGAACAAGAATTTAGCATTCTGCGAAAGAAGGTTAACAGGTAAGACAATTTTCCCATAGGCCATCTGGTTTAATTTTTATTTTATATAAAATTTATTTTAAAATCTAAAGTATTCTTACTGTTTTAAACTAAATTTCTCATAGTTCAAAGATGTCTGTAACAGGTTTTTATGATTTTACTGAATGGAATTTTTAAAAAATTCAATGCACTAGCCTTAGAGAAAGATGTTCATCTAAATTTTTGTAAACCTTGTAAAGTTTATTCAATCAAAATGTTTGTTTAGCTTTGTATTAAAAAAAACTATTGATGTGGCAGGTAAAGCTAAGGGCTCGATATAAAACTATACTCCATAGGCTATAACTCAATTTAAAATCTCCAACTATTAACTGTTAAAAAATTTTAGGGCCTGAGAGTGTAGCACAACGTGGTAGAAAACTTGCCCATTATGCATGAGGCTCCATCTCTGGCACTTGGAAAAATATTCTAATTTTATTGTGGTCTTGAACTCACAATGTAGCCCAGGCTGGCCTTAAACTCACAGCAATCCTCCGGCCTCAGCCTCCCAAGTGTTGGGATTACAGGCATGTGCTACCATACTTGGTTGTTTAATTTTTTATACAAACAATTTCATATTTAATAATGGTATGAAAATATAGTTCATTTTAAAGCATCCCAAGACAACATATATTCACATTGTATACATGTTTATTTCTACTTTGTTCTTGGAGCCTTTAGCAGTGTACATAACACAGGAAAAAATCCATAGAAGAAATAATAGAAAACTGTTCATGTATATGGATGATGCTTACTCTGTGAGAGAACTAGGCAATTACAAAGTGAATTTGTCCTCTAAATAAAGTTTGCTGGGCTTGGTGAGACACACCTGTCACGCCAGCACTGGAAAGGCTGAGGCAAGAGGATCACTAGCAAGTTCAAAACCAGTCTGGACTACATGGTGAGTTCAAGGCCAGCCTGAACTACTTAGCAAGACCATGTTTCAAAAAAAAAAAAACAAAAAAAACAAAAATATAGAACTAAATAAAAAGTCTACTAGAACAGCAATTTTAAGAATAATAAATTCATAGTGGGTTATATCCTTTCTCAACACTTCAGTCCATTTTGGATTTTGTCTAAGAACTATTACAAAAGTCAGAAAATAAATTTTTAATTGTTTTTTTAATCTAGTTCCAAATTTAAAGTTTATAGTAGTGTCTGTGTTTTTCAACTATGTAATTCCTATATAATTCTTAGAGTCACCAATTCTGAATAACTGAGTTTGCTAAAAATAAATCTTATGCCCTTCAATGTCTACTCTTTTTAAAGAGCCACAAATTTTTCAGAAGCTTACTCAGCATGACCGCTTACAGGCCTACCATCCAATACTTCTGTAACTGTTTTCACAGAATCACAGGACTAACTTGAGTGTTCTAGTACCTCCTTTCGTATGTTTTACACAACCCTATCTCCAAATATTACTTATATGCCAGTTTCCAGAAAGCTTACTTCTCCATGCTTCACAAAGCTTTAAGTATGCTGTGAAATGTACTGGAGCGTGAAATGGAAAGGCTCTGATACAAGACGGAGATGGTTTCTGTATTAGTGCGACTGCTTAGGGCTGTGCCAATTTGTCAGGTTACCCAACTTTCTCTGTTCTCAGTTTTCTATTTAAGATAAAAGTATGACCACCTACAAGATTAAAACAGTACCTAGCATTTGCAGTGGGGCCTCAGTAAGTGGTAGCCAGTACTACTGATAGCAGATGGCCACCTAAGACTACTCTGGGCAGCCTGAAATCAATTTGCCACTCAAAATATTCAAAATATAATTCGTTGTTTTCTTCCTCTTATAGTTTCAAAACTTCACTAGTTGGAAATACCACAACAACTAAATTTTAATGTTAGATTTGCACTTTTTAACATATCGGACTCTACAACATTTATTTTAAATGTAGGATCTTTTTATGTACTTATGCATTATATTTACATGAACTTGTTTTAATACATGGGACTCCTGCTTCACTGTAATTACCTTTAACACATCTTTTCATTAAAAGTTTAACTTTTTCTTCTTTTTAAGCACTTCTAAATATTCAGGAAAAACAAAGGATCAAAATTACAGATTTAAAACTCCAAGTGGCAGCCTAAAACAATGAGTAAAATGTTGCCATCTGAAGGTTGGTAGTTCATTTCTGGCACAATTACATGTAAGATGTGTGTATAAAGATTCTCTGGAGTAACTGACAACTATGCTTCTAGGATAGTGTCAGGGAAAATGGGAGAGGAGAAAGGAAAGGAGGAGGAGAGAAAAATGAATCTTAAAGCGTGAAGCACTCAGAACTTGAAACGAAAAATAGCATGTTTCATTAAAGTTCCTCACCCTGGACAGACCTTTCCTCTTTGTTGGTTTACATATGCACACAGACTAGTGTGAGGGAACTAGACTTGTGACTGTTTATCTACTTAATCTTTCCGTAGCTTCATTTTACCAATTTCAATCATCAATAATAACTTGTTGCTAACTACATAAGCCACCATTTTTTTCTAGTTATTTATTAACTTCCTTCTTTTCAATGCCCTCTTTAGTTAACTGATCTTCCTTTCTCCTATATTCACTAGTTCCTATAATTTATCTTTTTCCTTTGTATTGTTCTGTGTCTCTTTGGACAGCCTTTTCTACCTTATTCTACATTTCTTTTAATTTCCTTCTCTAATACTGTTGTTATTACCTCCATTACCTGCATAAACAATGAATACTTCAGGTACATACCACTTAAATATTTAAAAAAATCATTCCTTGCTGGTAGTAACATTGGCTTCTCACTCTCTGAAAAAGGCAGGCTTTTCCCCTTACAGATATATTCCCCATTTCTTTTAAAGTTTGCTCTCTCTTTTCTGCAGTATTCTGAATTGCTGTGGTAAGACAGTAACTAACACATTCTAGTATTCTAATGTAGCAGATTCTAAGAGGGTATAAACAGTGAACTGAAGAGTGAGAGAAGTAGTAGGCTAGATTAAAAAATATAATTGTTTCAACATTTCTTTAACCTTTATTAAGACAAATGAAAATCACATGGGTGTTTCTACAAACTTACTGCTGACATAAGAGGATATGAACCTATCAAAATTGGTCTTACTAACTAAACTCGGTTTATAATTAGTTCCTGCTTGGGTTCTTTCTTCCTTTACTGTCTTTTTCAGCTAACTAAAAGGAGGAACTATATGGTTTCTTTATTTTAAGCAAAGTCACAAAAGAGGAAACACTTCTGGCTGTAGGCAATTCATGGCCTATATTTTCTGTTACTTTGGAAAGTAGTTTCTAAAAACATTTTTTTAAAAAATATTGAAGAATAACATTTTCTAGCAAAGTCTATTCAGTTGTTATCTATAAAAACAGAGGGTTGAAAATGCATGAGTGATGATCACGAACGCTGAGACAAATCCCTATATCTATGCCAAGAGTTTAAAAATTTTCCCTTGTAAACATTTTGCAAACTGAATTAAAAACCTGAATTTACTTAGATTTTATTTTCTCTGCTTATCTTCTAGTAGAATTCTTATTTTAGAATTGTTATTTCAATTTGCTTATTTGTAAATCATGGAATCATTCCTCATAGAACGATTTAAAGGTCAAATTTAAGTAACCAAAACAGGTGAGAAAATACAAGCCATAGTATGTTCTAGATAAGTATTATTTTTTGTTTCTTTCTTCCGTTCTTCTTCAAAGTTCTTTATAATCTTATTAAGGGAATGAGAACAATAAAAGGAAAATGTGAAAAGCTAAGTAATAAAATAATTATTTAAGAGTCTACCAGTATAAATGAGGTATGTATATGAAGAATTATCTAAGGAACCATAGACAATGAACTATGAAGAATAGAATCTGTGAATCGCTGATCTCTTTGGGCTGTGGTCAGTCACAGCAAACTTGGTTTAAGAAGAGAAATTTAAAATGATGTCTGCAGGACGAAGACAGGTTCACATACACAGAAGGAGGAAGAAGGTAGAGTTGGGGGGGGTAGTCTAAGAGAGTATAAAATAGCAAAGTTAAAAACATCTGTTCAGGGAGAAAAGTTTTTGTTTAGAAATCAAACAAGGAAGGGCCAGCCAGTGAGATAGTTCAGGGGTCTTAAGCACCCGTTTAGTCAAGCTTAGGCAGACGCAAAGGACCCCGCCCTCAGCTGGCTAAAAAAAAAAAGAAATGATACAAGGAAGAAAAGTTTAGAAGTTTTACTAGGAGAGTAATGGGAACAAGCAAAGGATTACTAGCCAGACCATGTTCGCTTTTAGAGTAAATCATCTCCAATGCATGCTCTGAAGGAGAATTACTGTCGTTTATGCTTGAAGTATTACAGAGAAATACACAGGAAGAGACAAAACAAGGAAGACATTTTTTATTCTTCTAGGGCCATTTATCAACACTGCTGTACTAGATGGCAAGGGAAAAGCCAACTCAAGGTGAAAAGTCCATTTTAAAATCTTTTATTGTACCTTATAATAAAGCATCAAATCCTTTTTAGATAATTTACTCCCTCATAGAAAAACTATAGTTTCTTACTATGCATATAAGGATCTAACACCCTGGTGAGATGCAACACAAATGTACTGCCCTCAGAGCTACAAGTTTTCTTAGTGTAACTTCTCACTTTTTTGGGAACTAGGAATCCAACTCAGGACCTTGTGCTCACCAGGCAGGCACTGCACTGCTGAGCTATAGGCCTGGCCCACTTCTTACTTTAGAATAAGGCAAGTAAGAATAGGAGATATTCAGAGGCTGTTTCTCATGGTTAGGTAGGCACTTCAGTGGCACAGATATAAGTAAAATGTGGAATTTAACTCTTCAAAACTTATCATCTGTTTTATTCCAAGAAAGGCCCTACCGCCACACTTAGAAACGTGCCCCGCTTTTCTGTGCCTGTATGTTCCTCCTCGCTAGAATATTTATTTGTTTAATTAGTTCTTACAAACCTTTTAAGGTTCAGTTGAAGTTTTACTTCTCTGGCTAACTTTCTCTGAAGCTCTCCTAGGCTAGATTAATTCCTTTGCATACTTCCTGAATATCCCTTTGAGCAAAATTATCAAATTAATGTAATTCTTTTTTTACCTGTTTATTTTTACCGCACTAAATCTAGACTACCTAAAGCCACCAACCAACCTACTTTTCCTTTCTTCCTTCTTCCTCTTTTTAATATCCTAAGCCCAAAACAGAGCCTGATACAAAGATAACACCAATGCATGAATGGAAGTAGCAGTAGACTTAATCAATTGGCTAAGGCTGGCTTCAACAGATTCAAAAGTCATTCTATGATTCTGAGACTAGGACTGAAGTGGGTCCTATCTACAAAAATGGAACTATTAGCATAATGACAGAGTACTAGACACTATGGATGCTGTGAGGGTTAGGGACATTCCACATTCCACACATGCTCTAATAGAAAAACAAAAAGTTTGCAAGAGGAATCATGTGTATGCACATGTGTGTTGAGTTTTATACTCAGGGCCTTCCCACTGAGATGCATCTCTACCACTGTTTTTTTGTTGTTTTGTTTTAAATTTTGAGATGGGCTTGCCAAGTTACTGAATTTCCTAGATTGTGCTTGAACTTGTGACTGCTGGAAATCAGTTTTGAAGTAAAGATGAATTCCATTTCAAATATGTTGAATTTGCTGGTAGTGGGATATATACACAAAATATCCACCAAAAAGTCTCCAAATGGAATTAGAATAAATAAATTTGGGCTGGATGTACAGGTTTGGGAGTTATAACGTAAAAGGAGAGAACTGAAAGGTGAGAATAGAAATTTTATAGAATCTGGAACAAGAGAAAAGAGAGCTAACTAAACACCAAATATCTTTATGTAGGAAATGGGAAAGGGCAAAGAGGGCTAGTGAAAACGACATGAAATGTCGGGGCACGGTATTGCACACCTGTAATCCAGCACTTGGGAGGTGAAGGCAGGAGGACTGCTATGAGTTCAAGGCCAGCCTGGGATACATAGTAAGTTCAAGGGCAGCCTGAATTACAGAGTGAAGCCCTGTCTAAAAAAACCCAAAAAGTGTCATGGAAGGAAGAAGACTACATTATAAAGTTATTCAAAATATCAGTGAAGGAACAGTCAATAGTGTCAAACATTGAAGAAGGAAAATAGGACAAGTAAAGACAATTGGATTAAGGAAAGAAATGGTCTCTGGTATTCTTCAAAGAAGCAAAATAAACACACTTCTGGTATTTCACTAGAGAGTGAACAAGTAAAGAGCACATGGGCTCAGCACACCAAGCTGATGTATTTGCCAAGTATGATGTGAGAGATGAATAATAGAAGGAAGTGGGAGTGGGGACTGCAGGACCTACTAGAGAGCTTACAAAACAATTGAGGGGCCACTGTCCAAGAAGTCCAAATGCTATATGCTGAGCTGCAGTACATTTAAGAACTGTTTATACTAGCCTATTGTATCAAGTGTAATCTGGAATAAATAGTAACCAGGCACTTACCTATTTTATGCCAGACACTGCAATGAAAAGTTAAATGTAACTAGACAGCAAATAACAATTAACCGTCTTTCTTTCTTTCATTATAAAACCAGTGTTAAGGACGAAAAATTTTGAAATGGATCCCAAACATATCATCTTAATTTTATTTTTTGGATATTTGAACAATGTGTTCTTCTCAAACACAGAAACAATTACAACAGAGAAGACACAGTCTACTTTATTTACATCACCAATATCATATGTCTCAGCTAATGCTCCAAATGCAACAAGGAATACTTTGGATCAATCAACACATTTTAGTAACATTTCTTCTGGACAACTAATATCAATGGCTAAACAATCAACATCAACTATTTCTGTCTCTTCTGGAAAACCAGTAGCTTACTCTTCTGCTAGACCACCTACTTATAACATCACCAGACAACCAATGCCAACGGTCAACACCTCCTTCCCATCAACAGCACTGCCTGTATTCACCTCTACTAGAAAGCTGCCATCTTCTGCCCACACTTCCACCAGACCACCACCAACACCATCTGCCTACCCTCCCACTGAACAGCCATCATCACCTGTTCACACTTCTTCTGGAAACCCAGTACTAACAACTGTTGGTGAGCTATCCACATGGTCAATATCAACAGTCAAAAACTTACCTAGGAATACACCAGATTTCATTTTAGATACTACCAGTGACAAGGAAGTTATTAAAAAAACAGATTATAGTTCAACAGCTGGCATATTAGTTGGTACAATTCTGACTTTTATGTTGGTATCTATAATCATGATTGTACTATGGAAATGCTTAAGAAAACCTGTTTTACATGATCAAAATTGGGCTGGTAGGTCGCCATTTGCTGATGGAGAAACCCCTGATTTGTGTATGGATAACATTAGAGAAAATGAACTTTCCACAAAACGTCAATCAGTTGTTTCGTTTATGACTTGGAAACCCAAAAGTCCACTTTTAGCAGACGACTTAGAAGTTAAATTGTTTGAATCAAGTGAAGATACTGAAGATGCCAACAACCCCAAAACAGAAGAAAAAAAGGATCAAATAAATGGTATATCAGAGGACAGTGCAGATGGGTCAACAATTGGTACTGCGGTTTCCTCTTCGGATGATATAAATCTGCCTCTGCCACCTCCCCTTCTCGATTTGGAAGAACAGGACAGTAACCAATCTGACAAACCCATGATGATAGCTCTATCTTCCCTTCCAAATGATTCTACCAATGTCCAACCATCTCCAGAAGGCCTAAATCAAGACTGTGAAGATCCTAATTCTGGTATTGAACAATCATTTCCACTACCCCCTGAGTCATTTAACTTGTCTTTGCCACAAGAAGATTTTATAAAAAATCAAGATGATTCCAGTGAGATTCAGTGTCAAGATCTCTCAATTCCTCCTGACTCTGATCAAGATCTTGACAAATCCCTGCCAATATCACCTGCAGAACTGTTATAAATATTACGACTTGCTTTATAGCCAAACTTCCATCTTTTGTTCTTCATGGGACTGAGTACATAAAATGATAAATGGCAGCCAACTTTGATTTTTATTCAGGAACTATCTGAAATTTGCTTAAAGCCCATGTGTGTAAGTAGAATTAGTAATAATAAAGTTACTAAAAAAAAGTGGAGTTAAAAAAATTCTATTAAGAGTGATGTATTTATTAGCCATAGTCCCTATCTTTCAAGTACAGTATAACCTATGTGGATGGCCTATATCTCAATAACTGAATCTTTTTTGGAAATAAGCATTCCACATATACTTATCCCCCAACTGATTTTTCTGTGAAGTGCTATTATACACTTATTTTGAATACATAAAATTGTTTTTCCATTTCAGAGTGTGGGGTGTTGAGAAAAAGGGGTTAAATGCATACTCCCAAGTTTCAAGTTAATACCTCACATGCTAAACCAATATTCCAAATTTATGAGAATGAGAGATTAAAAGGCAGGTTCAGAGAGAGAAAATTTTTCTTTCTTTTTTTTTTTTGGCCTCATTGGCATTAGTAAGATAAACATATTAAAACATCAAACTGGAGGGATAGACTGGGAATATCCTGAAAATAATATGAACATGTGCAATAAGATGCAGACATTTTTCTATTAAATTGGGGGAGAACAAAACTTAAAGCTAGCCTATTTTTTAAAAAATGAAGTCTTACAAAGGAAGGGAGGAATAGAAGGAAGGACACTTTGTCACTATACATTTAAATCCATTTTAAAACCACCTTTTTTAAAATGTAGAATTTAATCTTTTATCTACTACATGACAACTGATAAATGTGACATACTAGAGTTGAGCTTGGGCCCAACCTTGGTCAAAGGGGACATGAAGAGTGGTCACACTAGACCCAGACACTGGCCTGTCACAACAGAAGCATTTCTTTGCCCAAGAAATACATTATTTTTCCTCCTTATGCCACCTTAGCTCCAGGAAAAGAGTCACGTAGAAATATCACAGCTTTATTGGTAGCTTAGCCTTGGAGAATCTCTCATGGTTCTAGAGGTTTTGGAATAGACTGTAGTATTTATTTGCAGCAATAGTGCTCAGGAAACTGACAAAGCCCTATCTGTAATAAAAACCAGTAGGGTACTGGACTCTGAAATTTTAGGTAAGTGTTTTTTTTTTTTTTTTTTTTTTTACAACTGGGGATTGAACTCAGGCCCTTGAGCTTTCCAGGCAAGCGCTTATTCTACTGAGCTATCT
>NDGN010911786.1:0-12833 GCA_002564285.1 Tympanoctomys barrerae | reverse complement strand
AATGATAAAATATGAATATAGCACTAACTTCATGGTGATATTATAAAAACTAGATAAGAAAATGGCAATAAAATATAATACAGTGCTAGCACATAGAGCTGTTCAATAAATGCCAGTACTTTTCCCACCTTTCTGACTTGATTTTAAAGTTGGGCCTCTCTTAGCATGGGATAAAAGCATTCCTCCCTCCCCACACCCAAAGATGCTTTTGGTTATCCCGATGTCCCCACAAAGCCTCGTGTGCTTATAGACAGGGCCTTCCAGAGGTGTATCGAACCTATATGATCATTTGAAAATTTCATGTTCCTCAAATAAACTGCACCTTATATATTCAAATGTACCTAGCATTTGTATGAATAAAACATACTTTAAATGAAATATTTTCCTCAATAAGTAAAATCCTGGAATAAAAATACCAGGTCAGTAGGTTTTATCCATCCCCTGGCAATGTGAATAATTTCAGAATCACTAGAAGGGGATATATCCTTTTACCAAAGGAATAGAAGGTGCTTTAGTACTATGTAGAATGTGAAGTCATATTTGTTCTAAGACAAAATCTTACAGGCACAAATTCAACAATGAATCTCAGATTTTTTTCAGATAACTATTTGAAAACAACAAGGGATAAGTGGGAGGGACATGGTCATTTTTGGTAGCCCTACTCATTCTTTCCTTTATTTTAAATGCACTTTCTAGGCACTCTATCCCTGGATTGTCATTAACTCTGATATCCCACAATTCTGTCTGTCAGGACGGAAACCTAACAGATCCAACTGTCTCCAAATAGAACAGATTGTTTGCCGGGAACATTTATGACCCATAAAGAGTAAGAGTTTATTCTGGCAAAACATTCTTTCCTGTAAACAGCCAACATTCCCTGAATCTCACTAGCTGACTTCAAATCTATTTCTCACTTGGCATTTGGCTTCATCCAAAGCCTTCTTTGGTGGCATTTTGTCCCCAACTGTTGTGCAAAAGCTGCTTTCTATTCAGCGGATGCTATATTCATGCACCAAAACAATCCCAGACTTTCTTTAACTACTTCTGCTGCCAGCAACATGTTTACCATGATTTAGATGTCTATTATACGCATGAATGACTTGTCTACTTAATTTCATCAAAAAAATGAACCCTCATAAGTGGCACAGATGCTGGTATGATGGTAATCAAATTAGTTTTTGGACAGGTTTACGGCCACTTGCTGTCAGTTAAGCTCTCTTTGGCTATCTTCACTCCTAATACAGTTTTGATGGTGATTAATGGCCCCATTAATACCCAGTTTGTGTTATGATAGGCCTAACATCTTGGTCTCCTTCACTGACCACAAATGACAATACGCTTGCTAAGCTTCAGACGCACGAAGTATTGCTATGCATGCAACGCTACAGTCTTACTTCTTAGGTCTAATGTGCTCATGTTTAGACACAAGCAAGATGAGCTTCCTATTTTTGCCAAAACTTTCTTGAAAGACAACAGCCTTTGTGTGGTCATCTCTTTCCTTTTCTTTCTTGTAAGGGTGTGGTCTTCCTAAACCATTCTTAACTCTATGTCTGATCCATGTCGGTTTTATTATATTTGCTTTTATCTTTAAGTTCTTTGTCTTTGCTTTAATTTATTCAAACTGATGTGCTAGTTTTGCTTACCTTTCTTTTCATATATTGACTGCCTGAATCATTGTTCCAAAAAAAAAAATATTCTCATTTTATCCTTGGATCACTGTTGCCTTTAACTTTATTTATTTTTTATTCCAAGGCAAGGCACCCACTCATAGCATGTCCATTGCTTGCATTTTTTCTGGGAGTAAATTTTAAAGTGAAGTCTCTTGTGAGCAGCACAAGTTTATTTGCATTCATTTGACCAGGATGCTGAGAGGATGATAGGAGCCTCGTAGGCTAAACTGCAGCAAACACATTTGAATTGTTTACACAGCTTTTTTATGTTTAAACAAACATGGCTTTTTTTTATAATGAAATTGAGTTTCCTCCTGCCCATATTTGATTTTTATGTTCATCTGTGCACTTGCCTAAACTCCACCCACTTGCTGCTATGCAAATACAGATTATGCAAATTTTTGTTTTGAATTGGATGAGCTGAGCAGATGCCCATTTCAGCATAAATAGTCTTTGAGAAACGGCTTGAATAGATAGATATTACAGTGAAATACCTAAAGGGACATAGCGATTTTTCCCCCCAGACAAATAAAAATCTTAAGGGTGTTTCATTCTTATGAGAAGAATCTGAGGTCAATTTGTAATAAAGCTAAATGCTGAAATTCAATTTCCCCCTTAATAGCAAGATTCTAGACTAGACTAGGCCAAAACCTCTGTAGTCAATCTTTCAACCTATTAATTTATTGTAATCCACCCTTCACTTAAGTAAATATGACCCCAGCTGTCTAGTAAATTGCCTTTATCTAACGCTAGTGTTATTGTTGGCTGGCTTTTGGGGTGTTTCCTTTTCTTTTTTAAAGTTATTGCCACATAAATTTACTAGTATGTAACTTCATCTGTATTTCTTTAATAAAGCTTCTTAAAAAGTCTTTGAAACACAGAAATTCTTCGGTTTGATCTCCGGCACCACACGCTGTGTAGGTCCCCACCCCCAAGCGCCCTGAGTTGGTCACAGAATCTGGGCATGGTGGTACACACCTCTAATACTAGTGCTGGGGAGGCTGAAGACAGGATCACTCCCAGTCCGAGCTGTGTAGTGAAACCCTGTACCAAATACATTAAAAAAAAAAAAAAAAGGAAAGAAAGAAATCATTTCATTCTGTTTTAAACTACAATGGAGAACAATAGTAATGTTTTGTTCATTTATATTCATCTCACTAGAAACATAGATTTTTGTAGAGTAAAAGAAAATGAGCAAAGGAGAATATTTGGACAAAGGGAACTTTCCTGAAGAGTATGAGAGACTTGAAAGAACACAAGAGAGAAGTGAACATAGGGGAGAACTATGCTGATGGGGGAATGATTGTGAAACCTGATTCCTGCAACATCACCACTCCTCTGAATGGAAGGGAGGTGTCTGAGTGGAGTCCCGGCTTTGAAACATAGCCCTCTGATGAACAATACTAACTCCATATTTTCAGTATCACAGCCTCAAAGATTGGTCAGAGGATTAAGACTCAGTCAGGGCTGGGGAGATAGCTTGGCACTCTAAGCATCTGCCTGGCAGGAGAAGGACCCAGGTTCGATCATGCTGCACCAGCCCCAGAACCCCAGGCACGCCGTACTGGCCACCAAAACTGGGCATGGTGGCACAAGCCTGTAATCCCAGTGTTGGGGAGACTGAAACAGGAAAATCACTATGAGTTCAAGCTGCATAGCAAAACCCTGTATCAAGTCAGTAAGTGCAAGCTTTAAAAAAATAAATAAATAAAATGACTCAGTCAGCCAGAGGGTATCAGGAGGAAACAATTCACTGTACTATGTCAAACTTTCTTTGTCATATACTATAAGTCATGGCCTTTCCTTCTTTTTCCATTTATTATGGTCAATATCAAATTCTAAAAAGCTCTGGAAGATAGATACTCTTAGAAATTCCCCAAGACATGGGGAATTTTGAATGGTTCTATAGCAATGGAGCTCCATCTTTTGTGTCTTCATGTATAGTAATGGACCACAGTAGATGCTCAATGAATGTCCCAAAGGAAATTTGAGTATCAGGGAACAGAGAATGAACCTGTTGCACAAGGTGGCATCCCTACTGGGTGGAGGGCCCAGGAGTCCACATGACTAACAGTAGTTAATGTTGATAGCCCAAGATCCCTCAGACCAGCAGGGGTGAACCTATGACATGCATGTTGCAGTGGGCTGCTTGTATCACTGAAAGGTCCGCAAGGTTCACCATCACTTCTTAGACTGTTGATATCCTAGGATGGAGTAAAGTACTGTCTTTGCTCACTGTCACTCAAAATGCTTAGGGTGTTCCAAATGGCTAGGGTATGTTTCCCAATGGCCTTTTGGTCAAAACCCAGAAGTTCTCTAGGGCCCTGGCCCTGTTTTAAAGGTATTCATTTATTAAGTGAATTTTATTTTGGTTCCTTAAGGGTCTCTATCAATACATTTTCAGCCTCTTTATTGATTAAGTCATTCACTTCCATTAAAACAAAGCTTCAGTCACTGTGTCATAGAGATTTAAAAGGGGGCAGGAGATAGTACCCTGTACCCATCCCCTTAGGATGCAGTGGTAAGGAAAATTCAGCAAGCGAGCTAATATTCTAGAAGTGTCCATTTTATCCTGGAGTTGTGTGTCAGATTAAGGAAAAAGAAGTAAATCCAACTGTCTTTTAGACCATCAAGGTTCCCTTCGACTGAGTGGAGAGTGAGTAGAATTCTCTACTTAAGGAGAATGACTATTCCATTTTCTCCTGCCCTGTAAATATCCTTGAAGATGCCAAATCATTTGGATAAACATTTGGGAATTCTGGTTAAGTGAAGGACCTGATCTAATTTTGCCAGTTATTCTTGGGGAAGTTGCTCAACAGGCCTCACAGAGCAAGAATGGGCAAACCTTAGTGCCTTGTGATATGCTCCTTGACTTTGAAAACTCTATTGTGATGGCTACAGTATGAAGAACTGGAGCATTACCGCTGTCGTAAAGCAACTGATGTCTCTGGCGAGCTAAAGGAGTAGTGACGAATGGATCAGATGGTTAGAGGCACAGGGCACAATGCCCTCAGATCTGGACAGCCGTCTGGGGGAGCTGTGCAAGTGTGAAGAAGGTGAGTAGAAAACCTGAAAAAAGAAACCATCTCCACAAAACTTACGGGAACAATAATCAAGAGCTGTCTGAAGATGGGTGTCTAACCTATAGGAAGACAAAGGTGACAGAGGGCCTCTTTTGGTTTCTCGGGGGAAGCAAATAGCCCCTTTAAACACAGAGGAGAGGCTCTGTGATGACAGCATGGTGAGATCATTAAGATCTAAGATCAAAGCCTAAAGAAGAGGGAATTTCTGTCAACAAGAATAAGGGAATGGAGATGCAGAATGCCTGAGAAGCAAAAGCTCCACAAGCTTCAGCAGCTCCCATTAGCCCCTTGCACCAGTGGTGGTTTGCCCCCACCTCACCTGTGCCCTCGCAGGGCAAGAGCTCAGTATAGCCTAAGTGACAAGATAAGAATGTGGAGCAGCCATAGGCTGTTTATCTTGGGACTCCTGGAATGCCATTGGGCAGCACTAGTATCTTCACACATGGAGCAGGTCACGGACAAACAACTGGCACATTCAGTGAGTCTCATTCATATATTGCTTAAGGCCACAAGACACTTCGGCCTCTAACAGACAAGTTTCAAGCTGTAAGTCCTAGTGCCTGGTCCTTAGTTCTCTGCCTTGTTTTATGATCATCTCACCATCCACTAAGTGGCCTTCTCCAGCAGCAGGGTGCTGTACATTCCTCTGCTCATCAAATACCTCCTACCCATTCAGGACCAGGGGCTGGGGCTATAGCTCAGCAGCACAAGAACCTGCCTGACAAGTGCAAAATCCTGAGTTCAATTCCTGGAATCAAAAACAAAAATTAAAAACACCCATTCAGGACCAAAGCAACATTTCATCTGTTCTCTGTGGCCTTCCTTGGCCTTTCTCAGCTGACCTTGCTCTCTCTCACACACACTTGGGTGGCACGTTTGTTCAGTACTTCTATTTGACATTAACCACATGCTCTATGCCCTTTTTATGATTTCTAGAATGTTATGAGTTTTATGCATATGCTTTCCAACAATATCATGAATTCTCTGAGGCCAAGATTATAGTCTATGAGCTAAGTGTAGTGGCTACAGGCGTAGTGGGACACTGCTATAATCCCAGCACTTGCGAAGCAGAGGCAGGAGGACTGCTGTAAGTTTAAGACTTGGCTGGGCTACATAATGAGACCCTGCCTCAAAATAAATAAATAAATAAATAAATAAATAAATAAATAAAAGAAAAGATTACATATCTATGGTGTTTTTCTTCTCCTGAGCAACAGTTATGCCTCTTCCTGGCAGAAATTTCACTCCTGGCAGAGTCCAAACTATATTTTGATTGGCATATCCTGTGGCCACATGTGTATAATTCAACTTCCAAAAGCATTTAATAACATTAGGAGGTTGCTCTCTGGCAGCTTTTAAGGAAATTTGGCTGCCCAAAGAGGCTGACTCGGAACCTAAACCCATTTTGCCAGTGATGTGCCAGTTGTGTCAGAATTGATGTTCTATTTAATTCATTCTCTGTCATCCAACATTACTTCTAGGCTACAGAGTAGGTTCAGGTTTATTAAATCAACCTTACTAAGACTGACTCTAAATGGATCACTGGACCTTGTCTTAGTTACTTTTCTCAATGCTGAGACAAAACGCCCAACACCCACAAGTTAAGGAGGAAGGGTTTGTTTCAGCTCACAGTTTGCAGAGCCTTCCATCCACAGTCCACTGGCTCCAAGGCAGGATGATATGGCAGAGAGGCAGAGCAGCACCACGGAGGAGAAACACTTTCTGGCAAAGCAGGAAAAGCAAACAACAACCAGCAGCAAACCCGCCTTTCCTTTCTCCCTTCAAACTCCATCCAGGCTGTAAACCTATTGGTTGGTACCACCCATGTCCAGGGTGGATCTTCTGTTATCCATACCTAGAACTCTGATAATTCCAGTCCATGGACTAATTCAGCACCACGTATGCTTAATCACAGCAGCACACAGCTTAGATCCAGCCAGCTCTGAAAAGCCCGACCTATGAGTACATGAGGCTTTGGGGGGACATTTGGACAGAGGTCATGACAGACCTAAAAGCTGGCATTGAGTGTTTCTGAAATTGCATCCTAAAGTAACACTAGTTGAGTCTTTTTTGTTGTTGCTTTTTTGTTGTTGGGTTTTTTTGTTTTTGTTTTTTTGCAGGGTCTCACTATACAGCTCAGACTCATAGTTATCCTCCTGATTTCTGCCTCTCTAGTGCTGGGATTACCACCATGCCCAGACTCCATTGTTGGCTCAGCGTGCCTGGGGGTGGGACCAGTGTGGCATGCAGTACCAGGGCCCCTACACTTACCTAAGTAAGCACTTAGTCCACTGAGTTATATCACCAGCCCTTGGTTTGTAAGATTTTGACAGTGACAAAAGATCTGGGTTTCCCTGTTGGCCAAGCAGCTGCCAGCCAGGGGTCAGTAATAAGATGCTTTTGAGTCCAAGGTTGATTAACAGAGGTAAGAGAAACCAGAAAGACTGTACTCACAAAGAAACCAGAGGCCACGCCACAGAAGGCAAGCAGGTGCTAAGGAAGGACAGACCGAGGGCCCGAGTGTCAACCAGTCTCTAGAATATAGACAGCAATCACTTATTATGAAGACCCAATGATATATTCATGGATGCAAAGGAAGTTATTAAACGTATTGTCAATATGGACAAGTCTTGATTTTATCCTGTGTCTGGTTTTCTGTTCACATCTCTGCTTTTCCTCTTTTAGAATATTCTCATTCATGGACTGCTTTGGATCCTGTTAACAGTTTGGATTGAGAATGTCCCCTGAAGGTTCATGTGTTGAAGGCTTGGACCTCAGAAGCACTATCAGGAGTTGGTGAGCAACTTGGCAGGTGGGATCAACTCGGAGGAAGTAGTTCACTAGAGGACTGCCTTTGAGAGGGGACCCTGGCCCCTTCAGCCCTTAGCCTCCTGTCTGTCATCAGGGTAGAAGCTTTCCTCTGCCATGTCCTTCTGCCATGTTCCTGACCTGCCACAGGCCTAAAACCAATGTATGTAGCTGGTCATGGACCAAATGCTCTGAAACTGTGAGCCAAACTAAATGCCCCTGCAAGTTGTTTAGCTCAAGGTTTTGTGACAGTGATAGAAAGCTGACCAACATAGACTCCAATTTTTTCTTGTTACGTTCTTAGGATAAATATTCCTTTATTTTGTTCAAGATGTGGCTAAAAAGTTTACTCATGATCTTTGAGGCAAAAAAGACATCTTTGTCCAAGTTGACCAATTTTATTTATTTTATTAATGTTGACCATGACCTCACTCATCTGCTCTCTTCAAGGTACTTGGTAGCGCTCTTGGTTTCTGCAACTACAAAGTAAAACCATTTTGAAAAGTTCTGAGTCTGCTATCAACCAATGATACTTCAGGAGTCTGGGCGCATAATATTTTGTGGACTATTTTAGTAGTCTTAACTCTGAAATTTTTTCCTCTTGCATCAAAATTATATAGCATATGAAAAGCTAGCCATTAACTTAGTTCTATTACACTTTTCTTTATTGAGCTACAATCTGTGTTCTTAATAAAACAATTCAAACAGGCATTTCCATTGCCACTGTATATAAATAACTCTTTAAAAACTGACCCTTTTAGAACATAAATTATCTGAGTTTTCATTATTCAATCTGCTACTTATTCTCATTTTTAAAAATAAAAGCTGAGATCACTAAAAAAGTCATTTTTAAATTTCTCTTTTTACTTTCCCTGGAGTTAGAAATAATATTTATGCAGCAATCTCTGATTATTTACTGCAAAAGTATTATTGATAAAGTTAATTTGATTCTATATCATGTATACAGTTTAGAACTAACTGATTTACAAAGTGCTCCTAGGGTGTATTTGCTTTTAACCAAAATATTAAGTACTTTACTCACATGCTTATTGAGCTTTGGGTTAAGAATCTTCCCATTTTTATCTGGCATATTCATTAGGTTTTTAAAAAAGATTTTCTTTTGGAAACACTATTTGCTTAACGTATTTCAAACTACCTGGGCTTTGTTCTTTCTTGGGTTACTTGTCTTAATTTCAGGGACCTGAAGTTTGGCAATCTTTTAAACTTGCCCCCAGATCTCTCCGTGGGAATTACATTGTCCTCAAGGAGTCCATGGAAGTGTCTGTCGGCCTTTATATTTGTTCTGCTGTCCACCGAGGATTCAAATCATCCTCTGATTGATACTTGAGCACTGGAATTCTTTCAGGGATTTATAAAACCAGCTTGCATCATTCTAAAAGTCATGAGTATGCACGTGCTCAGTCACACGGGATCGGTCAGCAGTACAGACAGTCCTCGTACCTTGGTCTTATTCAAGAGTGAGTTCTGGGAAGAAGGGCAGAGCATCCATTAATCAGACCCCTCCCGGGTGGACTGAAGCCCTGAAGCATGAGCTACTGGGAGGCTGGAGCTCCTGACCCAGCAAAAGATGAGAGGAATGCAAAATGGGGAAGGGGAGAAAAAATTCTTCAAGCTCTTCAGATGCCTGTTGAGGAAATCTACACAAGATGTTTTCATTCCTCTCTGGCAAGGCTGGGTGTGTCCTGCAATATGTGCTTTAAGTTTTGACTTTTGTAAAAACACTCCCTACATATCGATTTCTCTCCCTCGTGTCTACAGTGTAATGAACAATGATGACTTTTCAAATGAAAATTTTAAACTCTTTGACATTTTCTACCTTACTTGCTCTTGTTTTGCCTTTATAGTTTAAAGGGATCCAAGAGTAAAGAAAACTATTCTTCATGGCTAACAGAGATCTCATGTTTGCTGCTGCCCTTCATGTTGTTTTTCCTGGACATATAATTTTACACTGCATGAGTCATGAATAGCAATGGATATTAACAATTCATGATTTAGGAGGGTGATGGTGAGGGACATTTATGTGTTCAGACTTGAACGTTTCCCAAGATATCTTTTTGTGCTAAAGGAAGCTGAAGAGCCAGAATTAAATATAGATATTTGATACATCTTTATGTCCAGATCTGCATAAAACAATACATAACAATTAAAATACCTATTGAAGTCCAGAAAAACTCCTCTCCAACTGCACCGGGTAACAAACGTTTTAACTTTGGCTTTCCAAAGAGTAATTTTTGCTCCTTCCATTGTTGGGGCTGGTAGCTTCATCTGTAATATGTATACTGATTGTTTGCAGCCTGGCAACCGCTCCAAGAGTGAGGGGGCTGGAAAACTGTAGCCCCTTGTTAGCTGCAGTCCAAACTTCAAAGGCTTCAAGAACATTGAGCAGACAGGTTTCAGCAGCCGATAAAGCAGCCAGGCAAACAAAAGGCAGCTTCCCTCTCACCGAGGTGTCTCCTGATCCAGGGAGATTTTTAGCCCACTTTTTTTCTTTTCTTTGCCACGAAACTCCTGGCAGTGAGAAAGACTCATTCTGCCCACGGTTGTGTGCCCCTTGATTCGGCATCAGAGGGAGAGATGGGCATTTATGGCACCATAAATCAAGGGATAAACCATACATGAGCAGCTGGCACATGTGCTAATAACTATAATTATTAATCATGTCAATTTCACACCCTTCAAATTTATGCGGTGCTTTCTGTAGGAAAGCCATCCCTGGCGCCTTGAGCTGTTTATGGTATGAAAATATGATGTGCGGATGGTCTTTGATAATTGTCTTATGACAGTATTGATCTGCCCACAATTGGGTTTGTGGGGCATCGAAGCCCTGCGAAGTGGTTGTCCTTGTCTCCTGGTATATATCATTGTCACACATTCCCCATTGTTAGTGAGTGGCGTGAATTACTTTCAACATTTGGCCAAGTCTCTAGCTGCTAGGTCGCCATTATTCTATCCTTATGTCACTGTGAGGACATTCACTTTGATGTTTCCTTTGTACCTCATCGAAGGAAAAACTCCTTTAACTTCAGAATGGTAGCCCATAGCAGGGTTTCGAAGAGAAAAGGCAAGACAGGTTCAGGGCGGGCAGAAGCCAAAAAATGAGGAAAATGTATTCTCCGTAAGAAAGGCAGTTTTATATTTTCCCTTCCGTGCCCTTGTCAAGTTTTGCCTGTGTGTGAGGAGGTGTGGACAATGGAAGCTGGAGGTCCCAGTCAATTGGCAGGTTCTGTGCTCATTAGGAGCCCCTCTGAGGACACCCCAAAGTTGCTGTCACACATCGAATTATGAATCTCTGCTTGTGGCACAGATGGTCAGGCTAAGAAATCAGACTGGCTCCGAGCAAGCCGTTACCCTAGGCCAAAGTGGCCACTGGACTCCATGTGATTCTCTTCTTTGAAGCTGTTCTGTGTCTTAAAAGCAAACCCCTCCAAGACCAAGCCAGGCAACACCTTGGTGCTGATCTGAATATTCATTTGACCTTGTAGCCTGTCCGCTCTGGAGACCGAGGCCTGCAGAGTGCATGGGCCTCTACCCGCTTGTCTGGAACCCCACGCAGCCCTCGCTGGGCAGTGTCACAGCCGCTCCTGCTGTCTCTACAGCTGCTCTGTTCCAATGACCCCCGGAAGGTTCTGGGGATTGTTCGAAGAGATTTCTATTAATCAACTACAAACCGACTGTTACAATTTCACACTTTTTTTCCCATCATTTCACACATTTAATGAATTTGGGTGTCTTTTAAATTCAAAACATTTACAATCAGGAAAAAAAAAAAACTCTTTAACACAATAGACAGCAGCAAGACAGCAAATGCCACGTCAAGACCGAGCTCAGAAGCTGGCCATTGAGTTGACAGCAGCGGCTGCCATTCAGGGACTCCTCTCCAAAAGCATTACAGACCCCGCAGTTGCCGCTGCAGCACTGTACTGAATCATCCACAAGAAAACAGAAACAGACCTCTCCATGTGTTTGCTGTCTGTTGTGAATGGAGCGATAAGGAGCCCTTTTTCAGCTCAGCCTAGTGTTCAAAATTGAATCTTGCCTTACTCAAAAATAAGCACAAAAAACGCACACACAAAATCCACCCCCTTTGGGATAGTCAGAGACTTGGCCTGACAGAGGACTGCACGTCTCTCAGGAGACTGCTGGTCCAGCTAGGACCCATCTTCTGCTCCCCCAAGCTCCCCGAGGCTGTTGGTCCACAGAAGACACTGCAGCTTTGGGGCTCACAAAGACCCAGGCAGAAAGGCCGACCATAACATGCTCCAGTCCTCATCTCTCAGGCCCAGGGCAGGCTGCTCCTCAGTGCTGTCCAGAGTCGTGCTGGGTAGTGCAGGGCTACAGGGCCCAACTCTGAGGGCCTTTGCTTTCCTCGAGCCCTGCTGCCCCCTCCATCCCCTCTGCAGCCACCGGCCACGCTGCTCTGCAGCAGCCCCTGCTGGTTGACTCTGAAGGCCTGAAACCAACCCAAGGCCTTAGCTTTTCCCACCAGGCAACCAGCCAAGGAAGTCGTGCTGGAGGCAGAGCTGACAGAAGGGCGCTCAGCACCCACAGGTCCTCGGCCTCCAACACAGGAATTCCGGATTAGGTTCAGGACAGTAGCATTCTGCCCATCTCTGGAAACCTGTCTTGGTTTTCCATAAAAGTCTTAGGTTTCATTATGAAAGACAAGCTACTGGTTACAATTTTTCAAAAATACTTGTTTCCTAACTACTGATCTTGTCTCCTTTTCTTTTTCACTTTGTCTCTGTTTCTGAAAGTTGGACTTCTCTGCAAAACTGGTTGTTACTTTCCATAGTCCCTGAGTGCCTCGGCCCGGCTGGGCCCCTCCTGCTTTAATCATACCAACATATTATTGCATAATTTTAAACACATTACATTTGTTTTCTCTCTTTTAGGTAAAACAAAAAGGCCCTGTGCCAGGGCGCTGTGGCTCTGTGCCCATGACGAAGGCAGCCTCTTTCTCTCGGATGTCCCCCAGGGGCTGAGACTCTCCCCTTCTCCAATGAAGACATTTCAGCACTGTTTTATCTATCAACTGGATGCTGGTTCTAACGTATAGTGCTACAGCCAGGTCCTCATAGACCAGATCGTGTACCTTGTGAGAAAACCGTTGCTAACTGGTGAGCATGCCTCTGCGGCAGGCAATTGTGAGTGTGGGCGCAGCTGGGTTTATCTGGTCTCTTCATTTCCTTCACATCCGTGGACTTCTGTGTAAAGCTGTTGAAGAGAATAATTGCGTTCACACACGCACATC
>NDGN010911397.1:0-13426 GCA_002564285.1 Tympanoctomys barrerae | reverse complement strand
TGCTTGACTGGCAATGTCAGAAATTGTTGACCTGAGTCCCCTACAGCTCAACATAACAGTGTGCCAGCCATTATTTTCATTCAAACTATTGATGACAATGTTGGGGAAGACATGGGTTACTAAAGAATGAATACTAGGAGCCTGCTTTTTCTTTTCTTCTTTTGAGTTATAGGAGGCTTTAATATTGTTTTATCTCTTTTGTTTTGCCTGAGACAGGGTCTTGCTATCTAGTTCAGCCTGACTTTGAGCTCACTATGTAGCCTAAACTGGCCCTAAACTTGCAGCAAGCAATATGCAAAAAACATTGTCATCAATAGTTTGAATGAAAATAATGGCTGGGTTCTGATCAATTTCACATATGCTATACCTAGTAACACCAATAATTAAAATATCAAATGATAGAACCAGGAGCCAGTGTCTTCACTGATTGATGCAGGGGCTCTCAAGGGTCCAATTCCTAATCCTCATGACCTATAAACATATATGTTACTTTACATGCCTTAGCCTCCGGAGTGCTGGGATTACAGGTGTACACCACCATGCCCAGCACATACACAGTGTAATGCTTTTATTTGGAAAAGGGAGATCTAATTCTTTTTTAAAAGAACTACATTTTTTTACATTACTAGCAATGTCTAAAGTTGCTCATGATATCTGCTTTCTTTCTACAGAACAAGGAAGAAGCACCTCCAAAGCCTTACATGCTATTTTCCAGCATTTTATTCCCATATATGTAATCTGTCAAAATTAATCTGCACAAAATTGCTGTTTTATAGAATGAACATCTTTTTAAGGTTTACCTACATGCTGAGCATTTCATTTGCTTGTTGTCATTTTTAACCTCCTACTACTAATATCTGGGTTCATTTTCTGTCTTCCTGAGAAACTAGAAAATGCTGCATTTCTTAAGTGTATATCTAAAATTTCCAGTTTCTTTTCATTTTTCATTCTGTCTTGCAATTTAGATGTCTTCTAGCTTACTAATTCTCTCTTTAGCTGTGTAAAACATGCCTGTTCACTAATTTTTTTTTCAGAACCAGATTGAACTCCAGCCCCTGCACTTGCCAGGCAAGCAATTATTCCATTGTTCACTGATATTTAAAATTTTGACAATTCTATATTTTATTTCTAGAAGTTACATTTGTTTGTTTCAAATCTAGCTGATCTTTTTGGAAAGAATTTTGTTCCTTATTTATTTAATCTTTAATAACTAAAATATTTCACTTACATTATCTTTTGGGTAGTTCTATTACCTGAATTCTCAGGAGTATAATCTAGTTTCTTATTTACTAGCTTTTGCTTATGATAGATATTTGTCTCAGTTAGTCTGCTCTCATTTCTGGGACAAAGTACCTGACATCCACAATTAAGGAAGAAAAGGTCTATTTAGCTTATAGTTAGCAGAGGTTTTAGTCCATACTCAGCTGGCTCTAAAGCAGAGTGGCACATGGCACAGCACAGCCAAATTCATGGTGGCAGCAAAAAGCAGCTCCCTCAGCTAGTGAGCCTCTTTCCCTTCCTTACATTGTAGTTCAGATTGCCCACCCCAAGGCCAAGGTGTGGCACTCACACCTGCAATCCCAGCATTGGATCAAGAATCAATCACAAACTCTAGAAGATACCCCACAACTGCATGAGGCTTTGGGGGGACAAGTAGATACAAACCATAACAACACTTGTTTACCCTGAGTCTTATCTTCTGAGAACCCTAACTTACAGGAATCTAGCACTACCAGGTCGGTTCTTTGTCCTTCAAAGTTTTTGTGTTTTCTTTTCCCGGGCATCCTAGGGATATCACCAACATAAAACTTCTTTCCTTGAGGACCCTGTAAGGACTGTAAACATGAATCTCAAACTCACATGAGGGATAAATAGTTTAAAATTCAGAAGATAAGCAGAGAAAGTGGGTAGCTAGATATTATTTTATCCCACATGTGCTAAGGGTCTGTGTCAAGATGTGGCATTTTGGGGATAAATGTCACCTCCTTCATTCTCATGAATCTGTATATAGTCTCCTGTCTCCACAAGAGCACCAGACCCTAAGCTTCTTGATTTCTGAGTTTGGGAAACCCCACACATTGCAACACTGTCCAAACATAGGCCCTACCCTGGTGGAAACCCAACCAACTTCTCCTACATCATGGAAGAAGATGTTATTTTGATGTGTCTTCAAGATAACACGGGCACTCTGTAGAACACTCCAAAAGCATCATTCCATTAATACTTGAAAAAACCCTTCAGTTGCCTGTCAGGTGGGGAAATAAAGGCACAGAGAAGTTAAATAATTTTCCTAAGGTCATACAGTTAGTTCATACCAGAGAGAGGCCTTAATCCTCAATTTGACAGGTACCACAGCCCAGACTTTCTCCTACTACGTGTGTATATACCAATGTTTATTTATTTAAAATCCTATCTCCTTCCATATTAAAAGCAATTTCCATCATCCATGCTCTCCCTGGGGTAATGTTCTAATTCTTAATTTAATGCTAAAGGAAAGGATTTTGGAAGATTGGTGGGCTGTGACAAAAGTCTCTATTGTTAGAATTTCTGCATTTCTGCGTCGTACTCCAAGGTCACTTCTGACGGGGTCTTTGCTAGGCCTTCCCAATGCTCCATCTATGGCTTTTATTTACTTTGAATTTAATAGGGTTTGCTATGATTCCTTTATTCCCCTTTTTTTTTTAAAGACTTGGCTTTGGCTTCTTGAATTCTGACCATTTTTACCTGTTGTTTTGCTTTCCATTTTACCCCATTTCTAAATCTTAAGTGTAGATATTTTCCCGTATTTCTTATCTTCTCTTTTACTCTCACTTTCTTTTTCCTGCCTTCTTTTTCTTGATGGTCTCCTTAGTCATTTGGCTTTGACTTCTATGTGTAAGTAGGTGACCATTGACTTTTCAACACTAGCTCAGGTCTCTCATGAGACAGTTAATGCCTGGTTCTTCGCAGGACCTTAAATTCAATGTACCCATATTCACATCTTTCTCCTAAAACCTTCCAAGGCCCCAGCAGAAACAACACTCTGTCATTTCCCGTCCCTGATTTTGTACCTTCCATGGGAAGGCCTAACAGTTTCTCAGTTCAAAGTTAAGCCCAGGGTGCATTCCAAGGTGCCAGGGTTCTTGGGTCTCACGTCCATGATCTTATTCATTTCCTTATGTCTGAATCCTTTTCTCATCTCATTCATACCTTTACCTCAGGTATTTGAAGGCTTATCAAAATTCCTTTAATCTGAAGCTCTTCCTAACTTCCACCTCCTTTAAATAAACCCTTCAAGCACTTTATGACACATACTGTCAGTGCCCATACCTAGTGCCCTTTCTCTGGCAGTACATTCTGGCTCAACACAACTTCCAGTGCCTATGCTTATTTTCTTGAGAGATTTCTCTTGTCTCTGGAAATTTTGCCTTCAAAATAAAGCAGACTTAGAAGTCTGGAGGTACTATCCTGGATGAAAACACCTTCCACCCAAAACTATGCACCTTCTTCTCTCTTGGGTGAAATTAGTAAATATGTGGTTTATGTTGGCCTCCAGAGAATCTCCTAGAGCAGAATCAACTCCAGCTGACCACAGCAGCAGCTGTCTTGTTAGGGCACCCACAGACTACTCTCCCTTCCTCTGTCATGTCTGCAGGCCAGTGCTGGTGACTCTTGGAACCAGCTCTCAAATAAGCTACTGCCTCAAATCCTTGGCTTAGAGCCTGCTTCTGAAATGCTGTAACCTGGGCGGAGGCACTCTGTCTCTCCCAGCATGCTGGCACTCAGTATTGTTTGCTAGTAATGTTCCTCCTTCTGTCAGATGTCTTGCCAGACTGTCAATGTAGGGGCCAGGTAGGGCTTGCTGCTTCCCTTGACCCTAGCAAAGTCCTGCCTAACAGGAAAGATGAAGAAACGTGCCTTAATAAAATGGTATTAGACCCAAGAGAGAAATAGGTGAGTGTCTGCTTATGGGAAACAGTCCGCTGGACTCTAAGACTGTGCGTGTGCCTATGTGAGTGTGCCTGTATGTACATGTGTGCACTTTCACTATTACAGCCATGTGAGCAAGAGAACACCCAGTGGCAGGGGTGAGAGAGTCAGGGAGATGGCAGTGACAGCGTCCTTCATGGGAGGTGCTGATCAAAGTCATTGGCAGGGAGATCATTCTAAAAGACTCAGCAGAGGCTGAAAAGCAAAGGTGGAGAAGACAGGAAATGCCTTATCCTCAAAACAAAAACAATAAACAAGCAACGAACACTGGCAGTCTTCAAAGGACATGGTTAAAACCCCGGGCAGATCAGTTCTGCCTCCAGCTCTAGGAAGGCCGCATTTCATGACTGGAGTCTAGTAAGGTTTCTCTGAGCCAGCAGCACCCAGAGTCCAAAGCTCTGGGGATCTTCTGCCCATCGGCACCTATTCTCGGGGAATCAATTCCCACCCTATGAGGCAATGTCCCCCCAGAGAGCAGGGCCCAGACCCAGTGTCCTGACCCTGAGGTCAGCACTTCCCCAAAGTCTGCTCTGGTATTGCCCTGGTCTTCACCTCTGAGTTGTCTGTGACTCACACTGGTCCTTTCCTCTCTGTCCCTCTACAATGGCCCCAAGGGGCTGAGGACTTTTCTGAAAAGAGTATTTCTGGCCGTCAGTGTTGACTTCCACCCACCCACAGGATGGGATTGTTTCCTTCCAATTAAATGTGCAAACTCAATATGCATACCTCAGCTAGAACTGCTTGCAGCCCTGGCGCTGGATCAGGATTGTGTTGTGGCAGAACTCACCAATGGGAAGAAAGCAAGAGTAGCATGCCCCAGAAGGCCAGGCCAGGGTCAGCTTTGGGCTGGAGGACTCCCTGCCTGCCTCTGAGACAGAGCCCATGGGCAGCTCTCATTTAGTAGGCCCAGGGCAGACACATGAATTCTGCAGAAGACTTCGATCATGTTCCATGAAGAAAGACTAACGGAGTGGTATGAAAAAAAGGAAGTTTGCCTGGCTTATGAAGAACTGTATCTGGGAATTCTGCCCACTAAACTGAGATTTAAGCTGGACTTCATGGATTCAGAATAGATGCCAAGGAAGGACATCAATAAAGTCGACAAATAAGGCAGTGTTGTTGATCATCTGCTCTGAGATCAGGATGTGGCAGAAACAAGAACAGAAGCCATCTTCTCCCACAGAAAGGAGACACCCTTATCTACTGATGCCTTTTCCCATTCACTCAGAATCTTCACCAAGATCCCTCCCCAGGGCCACTTCCTGGGGCCAGAGGTAAAGGAAACCCTGCTCCTGACCAAGACTAATCTGTCCTTCCTGGTTCTCAGCCCAGGCCATCCATGTCCCTCCCACCCTTTAGGTCTCTTCTGTGGTGTCATCACAGAACCCCAGGTGTATCAGACCTTCCCAACACCATTTTACCCCTTATCCTCTTCAGAAATCACTTTATTCATTTGGTCACTTATAAATTGCCTGCCCCCAGTAATTTCCATGAGTGTACAGATACTGCCTATTCCCAGAAATATTTCTGTCACCCAGGCCCAGCAGGAATCTTCCCTGAAGGCATAAAGGGGTGTCCCCCATCTTTTGAAACCACAATCTTCAGAGAAGGGAGAGGTCTATATTCATGAAGTAGGTAGAGAACTTGGCATTAAGAACGCTCCAGCTCGCAACAGAAGAAGTGAGTAAGCCTTCTATAGGGCCCAGAATGTTGGGGAAGGTTGGGGCGGTGAAGAGTACAGTGTGCCAACACAGGCCCATGGGCTATAAGGTGGACAGCATGAGGTGTAAAGCACGCACGACTGAGACAAGGAGAGTATAGTGGTTTTGTCAGGTGGCAGACTTCTCTCTGTGGCTTCTTCCCTACCAATGTCCCATCACCGGTCACTTGGTGGTTTTAACAATGATGACATAATTCATATGGTGGTAGCTGTGATATGGTAGGGGAGAGAACCAGTAACTCCCAGGATAACCAAGTTCAAGTCTCAAGACTCATTATTTGTGTACTGCAAGGGTCACCTAGCAATGCTGATTTCCAGTCTGCCCACCTGGGGAGCCAGTGGATCATTTATTTATTCCTAGAGCAGTAAATGAGCACTTGCTATATATCAAGTACTCCACAGAGCACTGCAGATTAGTCTGAAATTGACAGATATGGTCCCTTTGGGCTACAGCTGCCAATCTAGTGGGAGGGTCATCCATTAAACACTTTCATCCGCACATTGACTTTGGCCTAGTTGGAGGGTTTAGTGTTTCTCTGTCTCCTCTTCCTATATACTCTTTTTTTTTTTAATTTTGTAAATCAGATACCAAGTCACTCTCTGGTCCTGCTACTAGATTGTACCTCAGGAACTCAGGCCATAAGGGCAGAGCCTCCATTAGATGTGGGGCAGCACACAGAGTAGAGCAGGGGATGGAGAAGGGAAGAGGCAGAAGCTGGTGAGGATCAACAGGGGTGAAGCTGTGACAGGTGACCAATTGTGCCTTCTTCTCTGAGGAGCAAGGGTTGGCCCAGGCTGAAGCTCGGGCCTGAAAATCACTGGCATAAGAGACTCCTGACAAAGTTTCCCCTGATGGTGACTATGAGGCTGTGATTACTCAGGGCTCCTGGCGAGTTCCTGGCAAAAATCATAGGAAATGACTGGTATGTTAATTTGAGTGAGAAGTCCAAGTCCTGGTTCAGATCCAGGGTGGAGTTATTCTCATTGTTCTGTTTCCCATCTCCTCCCTCTAGCTGTGGACAGAGCTTCGGCCAAGCTCTGCAGACCTCACTTTGCTCTTAATTTCAATGTGGCAGGAATGACTAGTGTCCTGCTGTGTTAGGTTCTCTTCTTTGAGGTGCATGAGAGGGTGGTACATTAAGAGTCACCGTGGGATTTGCTTTGGCTGATGAGATGTGAGCACCTGCTCTTGTGGAGGCCCTTCCTGTGGCCACTCAGCCTGTTGCTAATTCTCTGGTGTTTGAGGACTGTTACTGTATATCAACAGGGCCTATCTTAGCCAATACTAAACTGACCAGAGTAAGCCTTCTCCAGGGAACAGCTGGGAAGTAGATAGAGACGAGCCATCTTCCAGAAATTTATAAAACAAGGAGGGAAAAGGAATTGCTTTTTTTGGACTTAATTCTGACCAGAAAGAAGAGACTCATTAGAACACTGATAGGAAGACGAATTCTGACAGATAGTAACAGTCGCATGGCCAGTTGAGTTTCCAAAAGCTCCGAGAGAAGCACTCAGGTCTCCAGCTGACCTTTCTCCATTTATTCATACAGCACTTGTTTTTTGAGTCCCAGACACAGTGCTATGACAGGGGACATAGACAAGGTGTAAGCCCGCTGCTCTGGCATGCCCACAGCCAGAGAGAGCAGAGGTCTGTATAACCCTACAATCTTCAGAAAAGGGCTGCCAGGAAAAGCTTGAATGATTGCAATATGGAAAGGAAAGAAACGAAAGCTTAAGCTTTCTCAAAAGAAGCATGAAAACAAGAGGTGGAGAGAAGGTCACAGTCCAGGCTGAGGAATCTGTTACTTCACAGTCACTAATTCCACACATATTTGTTGAGCATCTACTAGGTGCTGGGCATGGTTCTAAATGAAAGGAGGATGCACAGGTATACAAGGAGGACCAGCAGAGAATCTGCATTGGGCATCATTGTACTAAATGTGTAATAAGGACTATGAAGGCAGGGTTACAGTGGAGTGAGAGGCCCTGCTTGGGCTCTTGGTAAAGGTAAAGCTAAAGAGACCCACCATTCATCATTCATTCATTCATTCATTCATTCATTCATTCATTCATACAAGCCCACTTTTGTGTCCTGTTAAACCTAGAGCTTTCCGGGAGAAGTTGTGTCCAGATATAGGCAAGTAGAGTGAGATTGACTGAGTGCAGGTGTCTCCTCAGTGTGGCAGCAACACTATAGTCATGGGAGTCACACTGTCTGGTGACAGGGAGAAGCCATCAACTTGAGCTAAGAAACATGTTAAGGGACAAGGTCACAGCTCTGGAAAGAAGACAAGCTGCAATGTCCACATGTGAGAGGACTGTGGTTGGATCACAAGGAGAAACTAAGGGGGTTGTGGTAGAGCTTTTAAGACAGTAAGCAGTGTCCTCAGTCTTGCTATGATTGGCACTGGCTGATTGAAGGGCTGAGGGAGTTGCTGACCACAATATGCTAGACTGATTTGGATTAAGACAACTTTTCAAGTTTTAAAATCACAAAAATGACATATTTTAATGAAAGAAAGACAGACAGAGAGTCATAGAGAGAAGTTTCTTAAGAGAGAAGGCTCAGACATCCATCCGGAATGGGTAGATGGGTCCCGTGAGCACTGACCCCACTATTCTGCTAATGAGCAGTGAAAGGCTCTGAAAGGCTCTGTCCTGATTGGGCAGCCGGGACCAGGCCACAGGGGCTGGATCTCAGCATACAGCCCCTGTGACCCTGGGAGCCCGGGTCTGGGAACACCAGATCAACTAGCTTGTACCTGAAGAGGCTGAAAGCTATCTGGGACTTTCTAAACCACTGTCCCCTGAAATATTGCTCCGGAGGCCCGTGGGACCATGTGCCCAAACCTCCTTTCTCCTAGGCCAGGACTCCAGGGCCCTCGTGGCACTTTCCACATGTGTGTGTGATTTCTTGGTTTATATTGGTCTTTTTCTGTCTTTAATTAAATTTCTTTTGGAAAAAATCCATTTCCACAGAACCAAGGGATTAACATTTTTCAGTTTTCTTTTTGATTTTTGTTTTACCCCATGTGTGCCTTAGCTTGGGGGCCTCTGTGACTGTTTTCATGTTGAGGACAGCAGGCACCTGACTAAGCTGGGGGAGGGGGTGTTGGATGAAGTGACATCTTGAGGCCAGACAGGTGGCAAAATAGTCAAAGTCTCTGCCTCTTATGCTTCCATCATCTTCCCTAAATACTTTTCTTCAGGGAGCTTCTCTGAGGCTCAGTCCCCTACATACCTACCACTGTCAACCCTGAATGTTCTTTTACCCTCTCCTTCCCAAAACCTTTCTGCCTCATCCTGTGAGCTCAAGTCCCTGCTGGAAGCTCCATGATTAAAGGGAGAAGACAAAGCCGGCTTGTTGCTCTGTATTTGTCTTGGGAGCGCTTGTCCCTAGGAGAGCTCCCTGGCCTCCTCAGCCAGGAATAGCACCGCCTCTACACAACCAGCCTGCCTGCCCTGCCAGACCTTCTGAATTGCTTGTTTTTATTAAAATTCTTCTGCACGCGCAATCCCGGGTGGTGTGTGGATCTTGGATGAGGGGGTGGTGGGGACCCAAGGAGAGGAAGGCCTCAGGCTTATTTGGCCTGCTGTTTGTTTGGCCTGCCTTTCCACAGTAATAGAGAATGGAAGTCCATAAAAGTGACCCACGATTTGTGCCCCAGAGCTGGACAGGGTATGACACAAGATCTATAGCAAGCTTTGGCTGGGCCTGGCCTAACAGCCCCCAAAGAGGCAGGAAGCAATGGAGAGAACACAGAAGTGGGAGGTGATGGTGCCCTGCCCTGTTGGGCAGAGCTGCTAAGAAGGCTGCCTCCTGCCTCTACCCGCAGGCTCTTGCAGAGTACTCGTCTGCTTGGCCATCCTTTCCTGGCCCAGGCGGCATTCTGAAACAGGCTGGGGCACCTGTGACACTTCAGTGGTGCAGGCACTCCTGAGAGCAGGGCTGGGTGCCTTGGCTTCCAATCTTCTCAAGCCGTGGCCCACATTTAGAGAAAATTTCTTCCTACCATTCCTCAGTTTTCCCCTAAACATTGAAGACTGGGGTTCCTATGTAGTATTCCCCTAAGAGCCAGACAGTTGGTATGTGTTTTTCTACTAGGCTCTGAGACCCATGCTCCTCAGGGCTGTGGTGTTACCTCCCTAGGCCCAGACATTCCTTGGCATTCCCTGCCCGGGCTTGGAGGGGAGCAATGGCCCCAAACTCCAGAGTAAAATCTGTTTTGCATGATTGGACTTACACACAGAAATTCTCTTCCCATCATTCAATCCAATTTACCTGGAGACTGGTTTCCTTCTTGAGCCCCAATCTCCATTCTCCTGGGCCTTCAAGCCAGGGCTTCCTCTGGGGGGGCTCTGGTGGGACAGCCAGACCATGGCAGACTGTGGTGTGGGAGCCTCCAGCCCTAGTGTGTACTTCTAGGTGTCACAGCTCCCACTTGAGAGAGCAGGGCTGTACTCCTAACAGTGTGAGCTCTGGAGCCCTCCTGAGGTGACCACCCCCACAAGACCTGCGAGGGATGTGGAGGCGGCACAGGGGTGGGGGAACAGTTTTCAAGTCAGGAAATTGCAAAAGTTCCAGCATCTGCAGCCAAAGGTTCAGTGTGGAAAATTTCAGGCTCCAAGAGGGGTTCCAGAGGAGAAAGAAAGGAGGAAAGGGGCCAAGATGCTTGTCCCCAGCTTCCCAGGCCTGGGCCTCCCCAACAAGCAGGAGGTACACAGAGGGTCCAGCAGTGTCCTCTAGTACCAATTGTGTAGGGATCTACAGCTCTCCTACCAGGCAGAGAGAAAAACACATACTAACCATCTGGCTCTCAAGGGAATATTACATAGGAACCCCAGTCTTCAATGTTTAGGGGAAACTGAGGCATGACAGGAAGAAAATTTCTCTAAACAAGACCAAAGTTTCAGTAGAAGGGACAGCATGCCCCCACGTAAGGAGCAAGCACTGTAGTTTGACAGGAATGGGAAGAAAACTAGGAGGGAAGATTTAGTGTCAGAGTGATGATGATCTTGGCATGGGGATCTTTCCTGGTCTTCGTACTCCTTCTGAGGGCTTCCTCCAGGAGGGCTGAGGCTCAGGGTAGCCCTGAAGATGAAGCGATGGAATGAAATGGGGGAGGGGTGCCAGGCATGGAGGCCAGGAATGGCTGCAGCCTGGCATAGCTGCCAGCCAGGACTTCCTCAGCCAGGCTCCACCCTTGCTGCCGCCTCCTACCCTCACCCCAAGTGGGACCCTGCTTGGAGGCCACGCTCCAAGTGGCAGGACTCCCACCTGTCATCAGGAATCATCCTGGCCCCCCAGGCACCCTGCTGACCCCATGTCTGGCTGGGACTGTTTGACCAGGCCTGGGAGGGGCCGGCCGCCCGCCCGCCGCCACCAGCATCTCCAACACCTACTTGGGCCTCCTCTGGGCTGCTGGAGCCAGGCCGAGAGCGTGCAGCCCGCCGGCTTGCGGCTGGGGATTTCACTTGGAGCCGCTGCATTTGGAACCCATTATTTAATCATTAATTTCCTCCTCTCGTCGACCCCTTCCACCCCGCCTCAGCTCGGCGCCCCCATCCCAGATTAGATCTCCATGTGGTGCTTTGCAGTGATCCCTAACAGGGCTTCTGTGCTGGGGACCATGTGGGAGGGGGAGTGTAACAGGGCCTATCCTGTCCCGGGGCTGCTCAGTGGTTGGTTGGAAAGAGAGATAGGCCAGCCAAGGCCTGGATCTGCAGGGAGGGAGGATCTAAATGTCCAGATCTTAACCCGAAGAAGTTGGTGTGCATCTGCCTGGGGATGTCAGAGCAAAGGGATTTCCAGGGGCTCAGGGAGGTCCAGCTAACTCTTAAGAAGCTCTAAGCCCCCATGGCTGGAATGGAGCTTCCTGCCCCTGGGTGTTCCTGAGGTGAGGCGGGAAGGACAGCCCTTCTCAGTGCTGCAGTGGTCAGTGCCCTCCATCCCCACCTGGGTAACAGGCGTGGCTCTCCTTCCACTCAGGAAAGGACTCAATTTCAGCCGCTCATGGGCCCCTGGCCTGAGCACAGAGGAGTCAGAGTCCGCGGAGTCTGAGTAAGAGAAGAGGAGCCTCTGAGAGGCTCCTCAAGATACAGGAGCAGGTGAAGGCTGGAAAGGGCAACCCTAAGCACATTGCACACTTGGGGTGCGAGAGGGGCTGTTGGAATCAAGGAAGGGGGAAGGAACCAGAATTTATCAGGTATCTCCTACACACTCTGCCTTCATCACTTCATCCTCATAAATGTCTTCATCATAAAAAGCAGTTTTGGTCCCAGGCCACCTCTACTCTCTATTATGGCTTAACCTCAGGAAAAGCTGGCCACTCCAGGGGCTCATGGGACTATCTCAGCACAGGATGTGAGGAAAGACAGAGAAGTCCTCTTTTCTACAACCCCATGCACAGCAGTGTGCCCTTTCTCAAGCCCCCATCCTCAGCCGTCTCCCTAGGCCCAGCCCAGCCACACCTTGCCTGGCATTCCTAGTCCTTTTGAGAGACACACCCCTTAGAAGCTGAGACCCATCATTTTCCCTGTGTTGTTCCCCAGCAATTCCCTAGGGATAAGACTTCCTTCTTGTTCACCTAGAAACTCTTGAAGGGAGAAAGAGGATCAGAGAATGCCTGTGTGTGTTGGGGGCGGGTTCAGGCTCCAGCTCCATCCCCCATTGCCTCACCACTGCCTACCCCCTTAAGGCACAGAGTAGGGGTGGGAGTCTAGGGCCCTCTCTCTCCTTCTCATGCTCACTGATTGCACTCATTGCTGAAGATTGGAAGAGGCTTTGAAAGTTCACTTCTTCTTGGTCCTTCCCCTCCTCCTCCTCCTCCTGCTCCTCATCCTTATACTCTCTCTCCTCTTTTTCTTCCTCCTTCCCCTTCCTCAGGCCCCTCTCTCTTCTCTTTGTCCTCCTCCTCATTATGATTATGATTATGATTTTTTTTTTTTGCGGAAACAAGGATTGAACTCAGGCCCTTGCTCTTGCAGGGAAAGCACTTATTCCACTGAGCCATCTCCCCGGCCCCATCATTATGATTATGATTATGATTATGCTTTTGCTTCCTAACCTTGGAGCCCCTTTCCTGTGCTTGGAAAAATCTCTAAAAATAGTCCTAGTGCAAGACAGATTCCATCTACCACTTCCACTATAGACACTTGACGCCAGATATTTACTTCCCATGCTATTGAGACATGGGCATCTATCTGATCTTTAGGACTAACTTACCCTGCTTGGACTTCAAAGCCAGGGCAGGGAAAAATTATTTTAGTGGTGGTTGCAGCAGCAGCCTTGGGTTTTGAGGGACAGCAGCATCGGAAGTGTCAGCAGTAGTGCTCAGGGCATGGATGTCTTAAAGACCCTCCATGCAGCTTTGGGATGTGCTCTGGGCTTTCAGCCTTCCCTGCTCACACCTGCTTTGAGCTGCCTTCCCAACCTTATGTACAATTCTGGGGAAGGTATAGAACAGCCATTCTCTGCTTAAATGAGCCAGAATATTTTTTTTTAATTTTATGCTGTATTTATTTATTTTACTTTTTGTGTCTTTATTAATTTTATTGAGAAACAAATAGCAATGAGACAGTTTCAAAACCAAATAGTAGGGCGGTTTCAATAATTAATACATTGCATATTGTTGTCTCCGCAGTGGTTATTCATAGTATAAGATGCAGACATGGTATCCTGTCCAAACACAATTAGTACAAATCTTTCTTCTCATTGAATTAAGAGAAAGTAGCTGT
>NDGN010911368.1:0-11305 GCA_002564285.1 Tympanoctomys barrerae | reverse complement strand
GACTGAGGTCTTTAAAATGGAAACTATAAAAAGACTCATGTCATTTAAAGTTTGAATATAAAGAGAGATGTTATCTATAAATTCCTTCCTCAATTTTAGCTAAATATCTGAGCACTCATGAATTATATGCAGACTTTCCATGAAAAATAACTTGTTCTGGAATATGATTATGAGAAGATACCGCATTTTACAGATTAATTTTAAAACCCTTAGCATTCCACTCATTTGTTACTTTGCCAACTTAATATTTTCCTGCAGATTTGTGCATAAATTGAATCAGCATAATTTTAGAGCTACGTTCCCTTCATTTTTGATTGATCTTTAATTAACAGTGGCTTAACATGTCAGCTTTAAGAGGTTCTGTCCCCCAGTCTCTTTTAAGCAGCTAATGATCAATAAAAGATTTATACGCACAAGGGAAATAGGCTATTTAAAGAAATTCTGTGGTGAATGATTTTATATCAGAACGCTTTTATAATTGACTAATCACCCCTCCAACTTTCTCTGTGGTAATGCTGATTTTTACATTTTCTTAAGATAATGTTCATCAGTATGAAACTGAAAGTATCATTTCTAAATAACACAGGCAAAGGATCATATGCCCATCACTGCATGTGACGTTCTCTGCTCTATCACTGAAAATGGCTATCAGCCTTTTGACTTTCTTCTCCCTCCTAGAAAATTGTAATTTTTATTCACTGGCTTTATAATCAATAGTAGGTGCTTTAAACCTAATCTTAATGGGCCTCCTTTGAAGGCTATACTATTATCCACCTTAATTTTCCTGAAATATATATTAATAGAAGGATTGACATGATGTCATTTTTTTTCCATAGTTATAACAGGTATACTTTCTTCTTTCTAAATTTAAAAAGAACATTTTTCATTTTAATTCTTTCTGACTTTGTATGTTCTTTTTTGTCACATGATTTGGCCAATCATTTCTTTAACTTAATATATGCACATATGCTCAATAATGTTTTTCTTTTTAGTATAAAAGTATACATAGTGCAGTACAATTTGTAGCTTTGTGAACAAAGCTGCTGCCAAGATTTGCTTTATATGCTCCCAAACTTTTATCCCTGAGAAGAGGACCTTTTCCAGTACACACTATACAAGCCCAGGGCTACATTCTCAGAAACTTCAAGATCTTTTTAAAAACCTTGTGATTAGAATGTGCAAACTCCAATTATGATAAGCAAATGAATAATAAAAAAAAGAAAAGAAAGAAGCCCGATTTTGTTTTCTTTTTTCAAAACCCATCAATTTTAAAGTAAATTTGCATCTGTGGTCTTGTCAAAAGATACCTCCTCATGTCACATTTGGTCCATATGAACGTAGAAAGGCTTTAAATTGCTGAAAACTCCAAAAGAATCAATAATTCCCTGCCTTTCACACTCTTCCCATTGGCATTCTCCTCTGGTGTACAGGGTTTCTAGCTTTCTGAATGCTGTTGTTTCTGGTTTAATGAAAGCAAGGCACCCACCCCAGTCTTGCCTGCTGAAGAACTGCATTTACAGAACATTGGCAGCTTTTTGGGAAGAGAGTGAAGGAAAATACATTGCTTTACTTGAAAGAAAAGAAACCTAAGTGCATCCTATCACATAAATCCATCATCACTAGAAATAAAATCCTTCCAATATGACAAATCTTAGGATAATTTGAGATTATTACTACAAATATTCAGTAAGAAGTTATTTTGTGGACCAGCTTAGGGAAAGCTTAGGAAAAATGATTTTGATCTTTTTGTTTTAAGAGACAAACTTAAGTATGTCTGATGATCATGCTTTTGTGTCATGATAATGAAATTATCTTGGCAACTTTGAGGCATTTTTATTAATTGAATACAATTTTAGTGCTGCTCCAAAGTTTATGTTTTTGACTAACATTACTTGGGTTATACTTATCTTATTCTTACCCCCTCTGCTTATTATGTAAAAACTGTTTATAAGTAGTAGGACTATGAACTCAAGAATCATACATCACAGTTTATAATTAATTGATTTTTTGAAAGTCATTTTCACTAAAAACATTATTTGTAATGATTGCCTTTTATAAATCAAAAGCATTTCTCTCTTCCCTACACTGTATATTGACTCAAAATGTTTATTAGGATTTGCTTACAATTAGAAAGTCAGAATAATATTTTTATAACAAATGAAATGAATAAAACTGTTTACATTTGAATAAAAGTAGATTTTAGCTTCATGTGAAATAGCCACAGAAAATGTGTGACTATAAATAAAAGAAATATTGAACCAAGATGGAATTCTGCAGATTCCAGGAAAATCAGAATTTTATTTTCTTTCAGTCATTCTTTATGTGCACAAAGAAAAAATAAAACTGAGACTGTCCATAATTAATTTAAAGTAGAAAATCCAAAGTATTTATCAGTATCTCAACATTTGTGATTTCAAGTAGAGTTAAATTTTGATGGGTTTTGGTTGATGTATATTCTGAGTCAAATTATTTTTTATTCTTCTTTTTAATTTGCTTTATCCAGTACTGGGTTTCACTGTGGCTGACCTGGTGCTGGGTTTGAAGATAAAAATCTGGTCTAAATTTTCTCTGTTCTCACAAGCAGTAGATGTCTTTCTCTCTGCTCCAACACTTGCGATTGGGGAAGGAGTAACAGGGACAACTCTTTTTTTTTCCTAACTCATCAATGCATCATTTTGTTTTGTTATACTAAAAGCAGCACTATCATCCTTAACCTAATGTTTTTAGCTTTTGTGAAGCTGGCTTGATGCATGAATGGCCTTTCAACTTCCTGTGTCTGTAGAAAGTGGCCACTGCATTATCCCACCCAACTGCCATCTTCTTCTGCTTCCTCTATCTTGGCAATTTAAACTTAAAGTCACAAGTACACGTATTTCATAGTCAGGACCCTGGTCATGAGTGACATATCACTTAACAGGCATGAGTAGTATTGACCTCAAGCAAAAAGATAGCACTCCTAAAAGTTTCTCTCTTTTTTTTGTATGTATAATTTCTGAGGTAGAGACCAGGGGTACTATGGAGGGAAGAGGGCATAGGAGTGAGTACGCTGACTTGCTTAATACATATAGCTAAGATAAAACAAAAATTTGGAAATTGAGATAGTTTGACATTCCATGAGGGAAATTGCTGATTAAACCTGCCATGGACAGAACACACCTGACATTACTATGGGTCTGCATGATTCTATCGTTTGCAAATGCTGTACCCATCATTTGGAATTCCTTCTCATAACTATCTTTGTTACTATTTTCTCATGGCTGAAGCAAAAATATCTGACAACCAAATTAAAGAGGGAAAGGTTTAAAGGTTATTTATCTGTTTGTGGAAGTTTCAGTCCACAATCAGCTAGCTCCAAGGCAAGGTGGCACAGCACGGACAACAGTTCAAAGCAGCATAAAACAGCAAAGGCAGGAGGAGAGAAAAACAAAAAAACAAAAAAACGGGGAGCAAGCCTCGTTTTGTCCTTTAGATTATATGTCGGCTATCCGCCAACACCCAAACCATCTCCTTGCACTCCTCTTCCACAAGCTGAGGATGTTTACCAAGTAAGGATCATGCTCCTCCATTGAATAACTTAAACTTTTAAACTTCTTCAGTTGACACAATGAATAACATCCTACAGCAGTAAAGGCATGTCCTTTTCACCTCAGCAGAATTACTTACTTAAGCTTCCAGATTTCTCAAATTGACACAATGTATCAATCATAACAACACCCTATTCCCTTGTGCCTATTTACTCAAATTTTAACACCTACATCAACATCTCCTCCGTGAAGCCTACCCTAGCAGTACAGTGGTCCTTCATTTATCTTTGAGGCTACATCCCAGATACCCCAGCGATAAGTGAAAATCAGCGAAGTAGCAATGTTATATTTATTTCAGCATTCATATATATTTTAAGGCTTTATAAATCCTTCTCATGATCTTATAAACCTTTCCTACACTTTTTAAAACACTTCTAATATTCTTAATCAGTTTTTAAACTCATAAACCTACATAATATTAACAACATAGGTATACTGTACGGTACTGCAAAATCCCGCTATATAATTAAAAACTCCACAATAAAAAACACATTAATATTTTTTGAAAACTACAAAACAGTGAATCTCTGAAAGTTGAACCATGAAACACCAGGGATTACTGTAGTCCCAATAGGTAGGATTAAGTACTCATCTCAAATGTTAAAAAATATTTTTACATCTCTATTAAAGTATTTCTATAGTCACCCTGGTGTTTCTGTTTCATATTGCACTTGTGACCCTTAAAGAATGGGCAACATGAAATGTTTTCTTCTTTACATCTATAGTGTCTAGGTCAGTATTGGATGCAGAGAAACATACAAATGAACAATTTATATAGTGTTCATTAGGACGGAATACTCATAAATGGAAACCAACATTTATAACTCAACCTTTTCAATAGCTGTTTACTACAAAATAGTGGAGTAAAAAGATTAAAACACCTTTTATTTGATTGCCTGGTGTTATTGACGATTACCCTTCATAGATGAGGGAGACGGATAGCTAGAGAAAAGCTCAGGAGTCTGCCTGGGGAAGCCCAGTAATAAATCAACCCAGCTTAGACAGAGGGGGAAAGACCAGCTGGGTACTGAAGGGTACAACAGAGTGGCAAGTTGACTTTGCAGAAATAAGCAGAGGATAACAGCCTACTTACATTTCATAATGTAAGTAGGCTGCTAAGAAAGTGATCAAGGGTAGAGGGTTAATTGACACCATGAGTTTTGGTTGCCTCGCTACAGTTTAGTCAACTGGACTCCAAGATCTTAAGATCTTAGCTCCCTGAGTGAGAAATGTGTCCCCTGATCCTATTTTTGTTTTGTTGTTATATGTCAGTGGAGTGCCTTATAAAATAACTAGTTAAGATAAATAAGGAGATGGCATTTTGGGTGAGTGGCTAGATTGACATGTTGGAGGCATGTTCATGTGATAGAATCACAATTAACATCATTACCATCCTTGTTCTACAAGGAGACACAGTGTTATGCTGTCCCTTATAATTTCAGCTGTGACTGAAAGACAGCTTTCATTCAAATGAGCTTTTCAATCACTCAAGTCTCTGTGGTGTATTTTATTTTGATTAGCCATCATAATTTCTCTTTTATCTTGGAGAATCTTAAGTTTGCAAAGTATTTCCATGTATTGTATCTTTTTATTTGTTTCACCAGCTATGACATCTACTGTGTCTTCATTTTACAAACTGTAAACAAAGTCTACATTCTTAGAGCTTTCTATACACTACTGTGTTCATTCTGATTTCTTCTTTCATGGATATGTTTAGTTCTAATTGTGGGAATTATTATCCTTTTTAAAAAATTTATTTGGTACAGGGTCTTGATGTGCAGCTAGGACTAGTAGTGATCCTCCTGTTTCAGCTTCCCTAGTGCTAGGATTACAGGTATGTGCAATGACATGTGGAATAGGGGATCGAACCTGGGTCCTTGCACCTGCCACGCAGGTGCTTACACCACCAAACTGTCTCTTGAGCCCTGGAAGTGAGATCTTAAATGCATGTCCTTCTTGTAATATGTAAAACACTCTATCATTAAGGACTGCTTGAGTTTTATTTTATTCCACTGCTAAGAGATTCAGTGTCTCATCAAATAAGTCATTTAGCAGTATGGCCATTGAACATACACTAGAACTTAAAATGTTTCTGTCTTGGTCAGTTTAGACTGCTGAAACTAATCTCTCAGTGGGTAATTTGTAAACAAGAGAAATTTCTTTCTCACAGGTCTGAAAGTTGAAATTTCCATAATCAAGGCACCTGCCCATTTTGTGTCTAGTGTAGCCTCTGTGCTTCATAAATAATATTCTTGTTGTGTCTTCACAAGGCATGAGAGTCAATGCCCTGCTCTGTGCCTTTTTTTAATATAACCGTTTATCGTGTTTACAAAGGTAGAATCACTGTGACCTAATCATCTCTTAATGGTCCCCACTCCTAATACCATTATATTGATTATTAGGTTTCAACATGTTAATTATAGGGAGCCATAGATATTTACATTTCAGCAATTCGTCAGGTTTGGATTTTCTCCTCATTCAGGGGCATGCCTCTTCATCTACGTCTGTTCATTTTTGCCTCCTATTTTCTCATTCCAATTTTTTGTACTTCCACTCTCAAGTACATTTTAACAGAAGCTTTTCTCCTTCCACTGATCTTCAAGCATGAAATTTCTTTGCAAAGCACTTAGGAAAATGAGAGCACTTAGAATGTTCATGAACAGAATGTCTTGTGAGCTGCAAAAGTTAATGTGAGAAAAGCTGATCGAAGTTGGTTAGTTCATCAGAGGTTTTACTCTTTAAAAAGCAGTAAGTTATAAACCCTTCTTAAATAGCAAGCAAAAGGTAAGTAGTCTCATTTCACTCCTTAAAATAGGAAAAGTGAAAAGAATAACTGACTTGTTTTACTGTGACAATTAATTCCTTGCATACAAAGTTGCCCTTAGTTAATTTAGAATTCATATTTTTCTGAATATAGCTATCTGACTATATATAGATACATAATTTAAACCCACCTAATGAATATTTGAGCATTTGAAGTGGAAAGCAATGTAGACACTGCTAAATTATCCATTTAGAATACCTGTAACAACTACAACAAAATTAATGTGAACTGAGAATTTAAATTAGATTTATGGTATTTTATGACATTTACAGTATATCTTGCCCATGGCATGTAAATATGTGACAATGATAAAAAATTTGGCAAGGCTTATGTAGAAATACAAGTCATTGTATTATGTAAATGAATGCTATATTTACCTAAGAAAGTAGTTTGCAATTTTTGCAATGTGTTGACATTTGCTAGGTACAAAGATCCATAAACACGAGTATTGAAAAATGCAAAACAATTATGAAAATAGTTGTAGGAATGTAATGATAAGCTGGGGATATAGCTCAGTGGTTGCACACGTGTCTAGCATACACAGTACCCTGAGTTCAATCCCAAACTGTGCAAGAAAAAAAGAAAGCAAACCTCATAGTTATAAGTTGGACACTATTATAAACTTCAGTGACTAAAAGAATACAAGGGCTGGGGCGATAGCTCCACAGCCTAAGCACCAGCCTGGCAAGTGCAAGGACCTAGGATTGATCCTTGGTACCTTGCTGAGCTGGTGCACACCTCGAATGCCAGTGCTGGGGAGGCTGAGACGGGAGGCTCACTATGGATCTGAGCTGTGTAATGAGACCCTATAACACATACATGCATACATACATACACAAATGATAAACAATGAAAGAATCCAAATACTAATTTTAATTATACAACAGCATAATATTCACGTAAGCTACAACTTAACTTTAAACTAATAAGAATAGCTTCAAACGTGGGACAACACTAAGATTCTCAAAATTTTTTGAAATAATGATCAATATAGTGAAGTGCAGAAAAACATTTTGTATTCAGTTTGATAATCCATCAGTTTGTCAAATAATACATATTTTAACTATTTTAATATTATAAGCTAATGTTATGTGTTACTTTTCTTCCTCCACATAAAGAAGCATTGTGGTATTGTGGCATACATACACAAACCATTGAGCAGTGCTCTTGTCACTGAGTATTGCAGTGGCCTGAAGACACTCACTTTCAACTATATGTAACAGTGACTTTCAATCAGTGATGTAAATTATACGTACTACACCTAGAGACTTTTTAAAAAAATATATGTAGCATGTGTTCTTATTTCCCTTTTTCTTTCCATATTCTAACTTAGAAGAGAAGCTGAGAGTCATTATTTTCTATCACTGGGGATTTTCAAGGACTGCACACAGAAAATTACACACACACATATGTACACATTATATATATAATATATATAAATGTATATATATAATTATATATACATATATATAAAATGTATATATATATTATATATATATATAAAATCTAACTGGTAAGTCAAATGTTTCTGTGGTCATTAGCATAGTCTCTGTGTTTTCTGGAACCTTTTGTTATGCATGTGAGAGAGCTAACAGATGCATCTGGGTTATATTATCAAAAAGGCGATCTGTATCAAGAAGGGAAGACTATATTACAGGAATACAGTGTCTAAGTGAAATCTGAAGGTTCATTCAAGTGGAAACTTGTGGAACACTATCCTAGATAATGAGGGTGGCGATGAGGTAGAAAAAGAAGGCTTTTTAAAGCCTAGTGGAAACTAAACAGGAATTTGCATCATTTTCCTTACTAAGAAGTTAATGTGGTATTCGTATTGTTTTTTGTGCCCACAATAGCAACTAAATAGAAACTTCATATTGTGAAACAACAGAAACATTTTCTCTGGCATTTTAGTGGGCTAGAAGCATATTTTCTTGGGGGGTTTTGTGTGCTTTGTTTTTGTTTTTGGTACCAAGAATCAAACTCAGGACCCTGAACTTGTCAGGTGGGCAATGTACTGCTGAGCTTAATCCATGGCCTAGGGGGCAATAAGAATGAAATCACAGGGTATATTATTTCTGAAGGTTCTAAAGAAGAATCAGCACTTCTTGTTTCATCTTGTGGGTGTCAGGACTGCTGGCTGTGACCATGCCACTCTGATATCTGGCTGCATGCTCCATATTTCACCCATGTCTTCTCTATTCTGTTTTTTTTCTGTTGGGTTCACATTTTTCTGTCTTTTTATAAAGTCACTTGTCATTAAATGTAGAGACCACTTACAAAATTGAGGGTTATTTCCTTACCTCAAGATCCTTACTTATATTAACCAAAACCCTTCATCCTAATAAAGCAACATTTCTAGATTCTGAGAATTAGGAAAAAGCCTAATTCATGCTATATTAGGGAGGAAGATGCCTGATTCTTCTTAGATCAACAATAACCACCTGAAGTTTCATATTTGTGGAGTGATTGGCTCGTGGGGGCACTGTACTCATCCGTGGATTGATCCATCAGTGTTATCACTACCTGAATGTGTGGTTAGGAGGCACAGCTTATGTGTATGGGCGTCACTGGAGGAATGATCTGGAAGGTTGTATGCTTCACCCTTGCTCCTCCTTTCTCTCTCTGCTCTCTGATTTCTATGAGATGAGTACCTGTCCTCTGCCAGGCCCTTCCACCATGCCCTTCCTGCCTTTCCAGAAGCCAACTATAGACTGACTCCTCTAAAATACATGAGCCAAAATATTCCTCTTTTTCTTTAAGTTATGGGAGTCAGATATTTTATTGCAGCAATGGAGAAGTGACTAGCAGAGTACCGTTTAAACCACTATGATATCTTTCACGTGCTCTACAACATTCACAAAAACTGATGCTGAGTAAAAGTCTATAAGATGAGTGAACAGTGAAATATTAATAAGAATTCTCACTGAATAAGCTCAGCATGGGTTCCCTTGAATGTACATTTGTGTATTTGCACAGAGATGCATATGTGTTATGTTTTGTCTTCTTTTTCTCTTCACATGAAGGGTACTTTTTAACACGTCTCCCTTAAGATTATTTGCTAAAGGAGAAGACACTATCAGAAGCTGTCCATAGCAACAGAACTTTTAAAAACCTCCCATGGAAGCAAAAGGAAGCATCCGTCTAACTCCAAGGGGGAAAACCAAGACAGTCCTGATAGATTGGAGAGCATGCATAAATTTAGGTCCTAACTCATCCCAGGTAAATATGGAAAGGTGGTTTTTCTTACCTGCAATAGGAAGACTTCCCCTATAAGCGGATCAGTACTTATAGCTATAAATAGAAAATGGTACCCAAGAAAAATACTCACAAATATTTGAGAAGAAACACTGATAGACGTGATAGACAAATTCTAGCACCGAGCCATAATAACTATAGGAATAAAATTTAAAACTATGGAGATATTTTCATACATTATTTGTAGCTTTATACTTGATGATTAATTCACAAACTTATATGAAAAGTTTTCAAATCAGGCTGGTTATGTAGCTCAGTGTCAGAACACTTCACTAGCATATTCAAAGTCCTGAGTTTTATCCCCAGAACTGAAAAAAATTACAGTAAAAATAAATCATTTTCTCAAGTACATGTTGAATTTTACCATTTATCCTGCATACTCTTAGGAAAGTGATGAATAAATATGAAATTGAATGTACTGTGTCAGTTTAGGTAAATAGGTTTCAAAAGCAAGGCCAAGCAAGGGGTCATGGGAAAACTGTTATGTTGTCTGTACCATAACTAGAAAAGATGATTTAGGTAGGCATAAGTGTATAAAGGGACTGCTGAATGATCAGAAAATTAGGAGAGGCACGAGATGATGAAGTCTTTGCTGGCTTTGGGAGGGAAGCAGTATCACAGCTGAAGGAAGAATAAGCTCAGCCAGCTGAACTGATCAAAAAAATAATGCCAGGAAAGTAAGTGAAGCCAGATTATTCACTTAGATACATTTTCATATATATGAAGGTTTATGTTTTTCAAATGAAGAAAGATAGCCCAATTTATAAGGTCATAATCTCATAGTTTCATAGTAGTAGAGTGAGTTAAAGAGCAACAGATCAGAAATTCAATTTGGAAGCTAATTTTCCAGGTGAGAAATAATACATCAAGATTTGTAAAAGGTCAGGTTTGAGGGGGATCAGGTTTAATGACAACCAGAAGCATAATTTTTGTCAATGTATATAGGTGTCGGATATAATTTCGACAGACAGGAATCAAGGAAAGTAGGTTGGAATTATAGCTGACCAATGATAACAAGAATGCCAAGAGGGATGGGCAGTATTTTGGAGAACTATGTTAAGTCAAACTGTGGTGACCCACCTTTCATAGGTTTTGGCAAGGCTCTTTCACAATCTGAAGTATAGACAAAGTTTGGGTGATATGTTAGACTAAATTTGTGTTTGAGAGATGCTCTCTAAGAGCTAATTTAGGAAGTAGGATACACGTGAGTGTGAAAGACATATTATTGCTGGGTAATTAAGTATAATGATTACATAATGTCTTGTTCTCTTGAGGACGAGAGATATGTCTTATTTATCACTTAATAGCCAATCAATAGATTGTTTTCAATAAATTCTTGTAGAATAACTAAAGTTTCAGGTTGCAATTTTTTGAGATTATCTTTTTTTTCAAAATATATGCAGACACATATTTGGTATTTATGTGAAAGTATTTCCATTTACATGTAAGTTCCTGAGACGTGCTTCTCTGTTTGAAGTTTTGTATTGTTTCCTTCTTCCTTTGTCTATCCTTCCATGCTATACTGGCTCCTCAGTGTTTGAGGAACTTCTCATTTAAGTGTGTTTCCTCCTGCTGTGTTGGTCAATAACAAGTCATGAAATGGTACTGAAATGGGCACATAATGCAATGCGATTTGAAACGA
>NDGN010911236.1:0-11254 GCA_002564285.1 Tympanoctomys barrerae | reverse complement strand
GTTACATTTTTTGTTATATAGGTCTTGCTATATCTTGGTCTTAACCATCCAGCAGAAAAGTATTAAAAGTAAAGTCATGTTAATATGTTGAGCTGTAGAAGGCTCAAGTCAACAACTTCTGACATTGCCTGTCTTGCAGATAACCCACTACTATTATGGACTACAAGACTGTATTGGATCATTCTGCTGAATTCATGCGCCTTCAATATATGAATGGCCATGGGATACACATCTCTGACAAAAGTAAACAAAAGGGATATAAATGGACCATTTGTGGTGGAAAAATGTACATCTATATAAACAAAGAAGCATCAATATATAGCTACTTTCTGTTAGTTCAATGAGAAGAAATTTTCAAAGAGTATTTAGACAAGATATCCTGTCTGCATCCTGTACTAGGAACAACTACAAAGACAACAATATGCAATGTATGAATTATTGTAACTGTACTACCAATATGTTTTGAAACTGTGTCATTGCTACTTCTTTCTCAATAAAATTATTAAAATATAAAGAAAACAATGAGGAACAGTTCTTCGAGTGGGGAACAGCTCTTCTCTGCCCGCAGCCTTGCCAGCGTTTATCATCACTGGTCTCTTGATAGCAGTCATTTGTTCCAGCGTGAGATGAATCTCAATATTTTAATGATCATTTCTCAAATGGTCCCCAACTGTTCTGCATGGATTTATTGGCTGTTTGTATTTTTATACTGAAGAAGTGTCTGGTTACTTCAGACACCCATCTTTGAGCTGGGTCTTAAATTTGGTGGGTCTCATTTTTCTGAGGTCTTTATTTATTCTAGGTATTCCTCTTTTGTTTGAGGAATAGTTGGCTGGACATTCTCCCATTCTGTCAGTTGTCTCTTGACACTGCAGAACCTTTTAAATTTGACACAGTCCTGTTTGTTGATTCTTGGTGTTACATCTTGCACACAGGACTTTACTTCAGAACCTCGGCCTATGCCGTGTCCTCAAGAGGTTTGCCTATATCATCTGTCAACAGATTACTTCCGTCCTCATGTTTACAGTGTTGGTCCATTTTTATTACAATTTCCTGCCTGGTGAGTGATATGGGACCAGACTCAACCTGCGGCATGTGGAGAGCAGTGTGCCCAGCACCATTTATTTGTTCAAGAGGCTGTTTCCTCCACACTATGTTCTGGCTGTGCCCCAGGGCCTCAGGCAGCAAGGAGGAGTGGCTTTGCAGAGTTGGCTAGATCTACAGTATTGATTCATGGTTCAGTGCTGGACTTAAGGGTGGGAGCATAACACGTGCCCTAGAGTGGGAAGCCTGCATATACTACAAGGAACAGAGAGAGAGAGAGAGAGAGAGAGAGAGAGAGAGAGAGAGAGGTCTGTCCCTCTGTTCTTGCTTTTGGTGTTTTCTGCCACAGTAGAGGGTCATCCCTCTGCCAAGCCATGCTGAATTGCAGTCCCTGGATCATGGACAGAAACCCCCACAGACTGTGAGCTAAATAAACTTTTCCTCCTTTAAGCTTGAGTGTCATGTTTCTGTCTCAGCAATGAGAGAAAAGTAAGATACTCCAGCAAAGCAATTTGTCCCCTTTGTCAAAATTAACAGAGCTGAATGGGAACCTGCCGTTAGAGCCCTGTCCCAACCCCCTCACATTGCTGGAGCTCAGCTGAGCTGCAGCTACTTCTCCCAAAGTTGTAGAAGCCAGGTGTGCAGAGGACAGCTGCAGGGACATGGTGAGCCCTGCCCGCTCCCCTCCACCGACATCACCAGAGCTTGGCTGAGCTGGGAGTGTTTCTCCCACCATCATTGTCACCATAGCTCTGCTGAGCTTCTGCTGCCTGTTCCAAAGGTAGCAGAAGTCTTGGTGAGCCTTACCCTGTGCCTCACACCACCATGGAGAGAGCCTTGTGGTGCTTCAGGCTGCCCTAATCATCGCTGGATCCTTCCTGAGCTGTGGCTTGCTCCCCCTCACCGAGATGGAAGCTGAACTGAACTCTACACAGTGGGATCTTTGGTGAGTCTACCCACCCTCCCACTCCCCTGAGAGCCTTGCTTGCCAGCACCCTGCCCCCATACCATCGCTTCATAGTCAGAGTGAACACTGGGAGCTTCAAAATGCCAAAAGGAAGGAACAAAAGGCAATCTCAGACCCCAATCCCACCCAAAACAAGACCAGGGGACAAAGCCGTAGAAGAAGTTAGAAGTCACACACCTGAAATTTCTGAAATGATAGCAACTGAAAAAAAAAAAAAAAAAAAACAATTCCATCAGGCTATGAAGGAAATCAGATCAGAAATACTCTCTCAGGTTAAAAAAAAAGAAATGACAACAATCATTAAGAAATCTAAAGAAGATAAAAAATAGTAGAGGGCAATAGGAAAATGATGGAAACTGAATGAACAATACAAGAAAGAACTAGAATGCGTGAAACAGATTCAAACAGATATCTAGGACATTAAGAATTCTATTGAAAGCTGAAAAACTACCTGGGTGAAACTGAAGATAGAATTTCAGGCCTTGAAGACAGCATTGCATCAATGAACATGAAAGGAGAGATATCTTCAGAAAATAACCAGGAAAGAGCAATACAACAGCTGGAATATGATACAAAGGAAAATAACAGAAGACTAATAGGGGATCAGTAAAACTGCTGGAGTCAAAACAAATGACATAAAACTACTGTCTGCAGAAGTAGTAGCAGAAATATCCCAAGCATGGGAAAAGAATTAGCCTTACAGTTAAATGAGGCATATAGAACTCCAGTTAGCCATAATCAAAATAAATCTACCCACAGACACGTAATGATGAGGATCTGAGAAATTCAACAAAATAATGGAATATTAAAAGCTGATAGAAGAAACAGATCACCTCTAATGGACATCCCATTAGAATCATTGCAGATTTCTCAACACAGACTATCAAATCAAGAAGAGCTTGGAGTGAGACATATCAGGTGCTGAAATAAAATATCTTCTAACCAGATTGATGTACCCTATAAAACTACCTATCAAATTTAATGGAGAAATGAGATACTTCCAGGACAAAGAACAACTGAAGAAATTCATGACCACACCAGCCTTACAAACAGTACTGAAAGATTTTCCAGAAAGAGACAGAAATGAGCACAATTTCAAGAAAAATAATAGAAAGCAACCACCAAATAATTAAGCAGAGGGGAAAAGTAAGGAACCTATAGCAGAAAAATAATATGACAAAGAAAAGCCAATACATACAGTTTATAACCATGAATAGGAATGGCCTCAAATCACCAATCAAAAAAAGCAGACTTTCAGAGTGGATCAAGAAACAAAATTGAACAATATGCTATATGCAAGAAATGTATTTAAATCAAAAGGAAACTCACAGGTTGAGAGTCACAGGATGGGAAACAATATTCCATGTGACATGAGCCCATAATAAATCAGGAGTACCTATTCTGGTAGCTAAAAACATCAACTTCAAACCAAGAATGATTAAAAGAGATAAAGAAGGTCACTACATACTTATTTGGGGAAAACTGAAAGAGGAAGAAATGGCAATCATAAATATACGAGCACCCCATTTGGAAGCACCCAACTACATGAGACAAATTTTAACAGCCATAAAAAACCAAATGAGCAATAACAAATTGAATGGGGGATGGTAACACCCTATTGTCAAAAAAATCTAGATCAATTAGGCAATAAACTAGCAAAGAAATAACAGAACTAAACCAACTTGTGAAGAAATGAACTTGGTGGACCTTTACAGAGTTTGCCACCTTCTCAACTGCACATGGAGCATTCTCCAAAATGGACCATATACTATCACATACAGCATGCTTAAGTAAATGAAAAGAATTTAAATTTTCCCATGCATATAATCTGAATATAGTGCAAGGACCCTGGAAATTACTGATAAAACAAACAGCAAAAAACTCCATAAACATGTGGAAATTCAATAAAACCCTCCTGATCGATGGGTCACAGATGAAATTAAACAATATTTACAATGGAATGAAAATGCAGATACAACTTAGCAGAACCTGCAGAATGCAATGAAAGCAGTCTTAAGAGAGAAATTTATAGTGATTAATTTTCACATTAGGAAAAAATGATGAGCACAAATAAGTAAGCTCATGTTGCACCAAAAGCTGCTAGCAAAAGAAGAGTGACTCAAGCCCACATCCCAAAGAAGGTAAGAAATTATTAAGATCAGAACAGAAATAAATGCAATGGTGATGAAAATAAATATAGAAATTTAATTAATTGAAGATTTGATTCTTTTAAAGTATAAATAAATTGATAAAACCGTAGGCATCCTTATCAAAGAAAAAGGGAAAGAAAAACAATTCAAATTTATGGTATAAGGAATGAAAAGCATGAAATCACTACAAAACTTATAGAAATTCAGGAGACCATCAATATCTATTTCCAAAGTCTTTACTCTCACAGGATGGAAAACACAGAAGAAATGGACAGATTCTTGAATACATCTGAACTACCAAAGTTGAATCAAGAAGATATAAAAATTCTGAATAACCAAATATCAGTGAAAAATTTAACATGTAATAAAAAACCTACTAACAAAGAAAATATCAGATATTGATAGATTTACAGGTGAATTCTACAAGAAATTTAAAGATTTAATGCCAACTTTTCTCAAAATCTTCAATGAAATCAAAAGGATATAAATCTCCTAAACCCATTTGTGGAGGCAAGCATTACTCTTATACCCAAACCAGAGAATGACCCAACCAGAACAGAGAACTACATGCCAATCTCCCTAATAATATAAATGCAAAAATCCTAAATAAAATACTAGCAATTAGAATGCAGAAAGTCATCTAGAAGATTGTATATTATGACAAAGTGAGATTCATCCCAGGAATGCAAGGATGGTTCAATATAAACAAATTTGTAAATGCAATATGCTATGTCAAATGAGCCAAAGACAAAAATCACATGATCATCTTAATAGATGCAGAAAAGGCTTTGAGCAAGCTCCAACCCTCATTCATGATTAATGAAAATAATAACCTACAGAAAATCAGAATAGATGGTCTTTATCTCAATCTGGTAAGAGCTATTTATGACAAAACAACAGCCAACATCATACTAAATGGACAAAATTTGAAAGCCTTCACTTTAAAATCAGGAACAAGACAAGGATGTCCACTTTCTCCACTCTTCTTCAATATAGCTCTGAAAATAGCCTGATCAGTTAGAGAAATGAGAGAAATAAAAGGAATAATGATCAGAGAGGAAGAAGTGAAGTTATAATTACTTGCAGGTGACATGAAACTCTATACAAAATCCACCAAAAACTCCACAAGGAAGCATGTAGATTTAATTACCAAATTCAATAGAACATCAGGATACAAAGTCAACATTCAAAATTCAATAGCATTTCTATACACAAACAATGAATTCACAGAGAGAAAATTAGGTAAACAATGCCTCTCACAAAGACACCAAAGAAAAAGAATATAAATACTTAGGAATTAATGTCAGAAAGGAAGTAAAATGTTTAGACAATGAAAATTATATTACTCTGGAAAAAGAGATCAAGGAAGATTTCAGAAAATGAAAAGATATTCCTTGCTCATAGATAGGAAGAAACAACATTGTGAAAATGGCCATACTCCCAAAATTGCTATACAGATTCAATGCAATTCTGATTAAAATACCATTTGTATACCTCTCAGAGCTAGAAAAAATTCCTTAAATTCATCTGGAATCAGAAGAGACCTAGAATAGCGAAAGCAATTCTGGGCAACAAAGGAAAGGCATGAGGCATCACAATCCGCGACTCGGAATTAGACCACAAAAACACTGCAATAAAATCCACATGGTAAATAAATAGATTTTAGCATTAATGGACAGATTAGAAGATGAATATACGACTACAAACATGCTCAGCCACCTTATGTTTGACTAATGGGCCAAACATGCTCACTGGATGAATGACAGCCTCTTTAATAAATGGTGCTGGAAAAACTGGCTTTCCACATGCCAAAGGCTAAAACTAGGTCCATGTCTATCACTATGCACTAACCTAATGGCAAAATAGATCAACTATTTAATATTAAAAGAAACTATATCTTCTCAAGGAGAAAGTATGTAAAAATCTTGAAGACATACAGGTAGGCAGAGAGCTTATGAAAAAAACCAAACTACACAGGAAATATTTCAAGGAATCACTATTTGGGATCCTATCTTTTTGAAAAGTTTCTGCACATCAAAAAATCACCAAAAGAGTAAAAAAAAAAATGTAGGAATTGGGAAAAATTATAGCTGACTTTTTCTCAGACAAAGGACATCTATGTAGAACATATAAAGCATTTTTTAAATTCAGCCCTCCAAAATCCAAAGACCCAATAAGAAATGGGCATCTGTAGTGAATATACACTTCTCAGATAAAGCCATACAAATGGCAAATAAATATATGAAAATTTGAGGGGTGGGCAGCAAGATAGCTCAGCAGTCTAAAGCACCTGCTTAGGCAAGCTTAGGCAGGCATAGGGGACTGTGTTTCGATCCCCAGCACCACATGCCGTGCATTACAGTCTACCCTTAGGGTGGGCTGAGCTGGCTCCTTCAATCCACCAAAATATGAAAAATTGTTCATTATTATTGGCCCTTTGGAAGTGAAAATTAAAACAACACTGAGACTCTATCTCACCCCAGAAAGAACCGCTATCATCAAGAAGTCAACCAATAACAAGTGCTCGAGGGGCTGTGGGAAGAAAGGGACCCTTCTTCACTGGTGGGAGTGGACGCTTGTACCACCACTGAAGAAATCAGTGCGGGGATTCCTTAAAATATAGAATTGGAGATCCCATTTGACCCAGCTATTCTCCTCCTGTGTATTTTTCTAAGAGAACTGAAATAATTACACCACAGTGATATAAGTGTACTCATGTTTAGAGCAACACACTGTCATAGCTGTTTTGGAAACATCACAACTGTTTCACACAATGAAACAGTGATGGGCACAAACAATGCCCATCAATTGAGGAGGGGATAAAAGAGATGTGATATTTTTTACAAAACTATGTATCACTCAGGTATAAAAAAAAGATAAATTTGAGGCTTTTATTGGTAAATGGATGCAATTAGAGATTATATTGGTAAGTGAAATAATCAGATCGGCGCATGCGAATGTCATGTGTCTCGCCAGTGTGAGAACCTGAGACGGTAAACAAAATCTGAAAGGTAAAATACATACTATGAAAGGGAAAGAATCTGCTTAATAGGAAGGAAAACGCATGATGAGTAAAAGGACAAAACAAGAAGGGAAAAAGATGTATTTATGTACGTGTGCCAGATAGTTTGGATGATTGCACTGCATATTTGCTGGTTTATTGAAAGGAGCAGTTAATGTTTAACCTTTTCTTCTTTTTTTAATCTTGTGGAGCTTTTTATTTATGTATTTTTAATCAATTTTGTATGCTTATATCTGTTAACCTAAACAAGTAATTTGAAGATACCATTATGCAATACAATAACCATTGTCGAATTCCTGTTACTTTGTCTATTGAAATTTTGTACGGCTCCTATTTTTTTTTTTTACCATTTTTTACTTTTTTCTCTTTTCTGAGCTTTCATTTTGTATTATTTAAAAAATAAAAAATAAAAATAAATAGTATAGCTTAGTCTGCTAGTATTTATTTCTCTATCCTTAGTCTTTTAAATGGATTTGGCAATGGGGGTACTTGTTTGTTTTGCCAGCATCGTGTTGCTTTTATACTAGCTTTGTACTGTACTTTGAAGCCTGTGATTATGATACTCCCGGACTTGCCCTTGTTGCCCAGAATTATGTTTGCTCTTGTAGATCTCTTCTGGTTCCATATCAATTTTACAATTGCTTTCTCTAATTTTGTATGGAGCATTGGTGGTATTTTGTTTGAGAGATTGCATTACATCTTTTTTTTTTTTTTTTACAGAACCAGGGATTTAACTCAGGCCCTAGTGCTTGCCAAGGAAGTGCTTATTCCACTGGGCCATCTCCCCGACCCCATATTACAATTATGTTGGAACTATGGACATTTTGAGTACATTGATTCTGCTTATTCTGAACCGTGTACAGCCTTCTATTTTCTGACAGCCTCTTCGGTCTCCTTTCTCAGAGGGCCACAGCTTTCACTTAGGGGGTTTCCTTTCCTTAGCTCAGTCTACTCCTATGTATTTTATTTTTGTTGACACTATCATGCAGCATGTTATTTCCGTAACTTGCCTCTCAAAGAGCTGCTAGTACACAGGAATACAATTATGTTTATTTTTTCAAGTGATGCCTTTGTGTCCTGACCCAGTACTGAATTTGGATGTTAACCCTAGGCCTCTTTTGGTGAAGTCTTTGGAGTGTTCTATGCATAGTATCAGGCCACCCGCAAGTACCAATAATTTACCTTCTTTCTTCCCTACCCATATCTATTTTATTTATTTTGTTGTCCTAGTTCTTTAGCTAACATTTTAATAACTACATTAAACATACATGCTGACAGTGGACATCCTTGTGTTATTCCTGATTTTACAGAGATATACTCCAGCTTCTCTTCATTAAGTATAATGTGGGCAGTTGCTTTGTCATAGATAACTTTTATCAGGTTCATTGAAAACCTTCAATTCCTATTGTCTTCAAAGTTTTTATGATGAATGGATTTTGAATTTGGTCAAATGCCTTTTCCATACTTACTGGAATGAGCATGTGATTCTTGCCTTCCTTATTACATTTATAACATTTATAAACCCATTTATAAGTGAGGATATGTTGAACCATCCTTGAATTCCAGGAGTGAATTCTATTTTTCATGCTGTATGAACCTTTTGGAGGTTTTCTACAATCTGGTCACCAGTGTCGCGTTGAGGATGTTTGCATCTGTGCCTATTGACGAGATCGGCCTACCAATCTCTCTCTCTCTCTTTTTTTTTATTTAGTCCTTTTCTGATTTTAGGATGAGAGTAATGTTTGTCTCCAGGAATGACTTTGGCAGGACTGCTTCACTATTAACTTCCTTAAAGAATCTGAGAAATGCTAGCTTTAGTTCTTCTCAAAACCTCTCAGAGAATCTGACATCGCATCCTTGGGACCAGGGCTTTTCTTACTTGGTAATTAAAAAATAATAATTCTACGGACTGATATTGGTTCACTAAATACTTTTCTGTCTTCTTGGTGCAGCTTTGGACATACACATGTGAATTTATTCATTTCCTCTGAATTTTCCATTTTATTGCAGCAGAAGTTCTCGAAGTCATTACTGATAATGCTCTGGATTTCAGGAGAGTCTGGTGATTTCACCTCTTTTACTTCTAATTGCATAGATTTGAGGTTTTTCTTTCCTTATTTTGGTAAAATGAGCTAAGGGTTTGCCTATTTTGTTTAGTCTTTTAAGAACCAACTCCTCAGTTCATTGGTTATTAGTATTGATCTGTCTTAATGTCAGTAAGTTTTGCTTTGAATGTTATAATTTCTTTCCTCATATGAGCTTTGAGTTAAAAAAGTTTGTTTTCTGGGAGTTGAATTGCATCTTTAATTATTTCAGCTTGATCTGTTTTTTGACGTGGGAATTCACTGCTCTGCACTGCAGTTTTAGGGCTGCTCTCTCTGCACCCCACAGGTTCTGGTGAGTCCTCCGGGCATTGCCATTTGTGGTAGAAACTGTCTCCTATCTTCTTGAACTTCATCTGTAACCCACCGATCACTCAAGAGGATGTTACTTGGTTGTTTCCATGTATTTACATCGCTTATGTGGCTTCTTTTACCGCATTCCTAGTTTATTGTATTATGACCTGGTGATGTGCACAGGACAGCTTGGAATTTCGCATTTACTCAAGCATGCTGTAGTGGACAGTGTGTGGCCTGCACTGAGGAAGTACGTGTGCCTCTGGGAACGTGTCTGTTGTTGATGGATGGAAGACCCCGCGGATAGCTATTAAGGCCATGTGTTCAAAGGCTTGCTTCCAGCCGAATACTTCTTTCTTAATCTTTTTGTCTAGCTTATTGGTCCGTGTGTGGCAGCGAGGTATTGAGGCCTACCATTCCTACTGTGTCGACATTGCTCTGATTTGGCTTCTCCACTAGTGTCTGTTTTATGAAGATGGGTATTCATGCACAGCTGCTTATAACTGCCAACTCTTCCTGTTGAGTTGTCTCCTTGTTAGGTAGTGACCCTCTTTGTCTCTTCTGATCAGTCTTAGCTTGAAATCCACTTTGTCTGAATTCACACTAGAACTTTTTTCTCTTTTCTGAGCTTTTGTTGCACGGAGTATTTTTTTCTATCTTTTGTTTTTTAATCTTTGAGTACGTTTTTGAATTAAGTGTGTTTCTTGTGTGCTGCATAGCCTTGAAGCATCTCAACCTTGAAGAACACATTTAAACAGGGTGGCGTGGGGGGCGTGTGTGGGTGTGTGAGTGACTCTCACCAGCAGGCATCTGGTCATGACGTGAGGTGAGGTTCTGCCTCTGGGACAGCTGGGGCACCGGAACTGAGGACAGGACCTGCATATCGGGCCTGGTCATTCCTCGTCTCTCCTTCTTCACTGCTGAACAAGCTAGACAGGAAAAGCTTGCTTCCTGCCTTGGAGAGTGAAGGAAAGGTGCAGAGCCCCAGATCCAGAGGAAGCCAGAAGCACAGAGGCCCCTGTGTTCTTGTGATACCGGGTCAGCCAGAACAGACGGTACAGAAGGAAAGTCCCTAGTGTGAGGGCAGCGACAGAAGAGAAACACCACGGCAGGGGCCTGGGGCACAGCAGGGGCAACCGGAGCCTTCCATGTCATGCCCAGCTCCAGGCAATGTCTGAGCATGGGAATTTGGAGGGACATTTCCATCTAAGCCATAACATTACTTACAGGGGCCTTGATGGTGCTCATATGCTGCAGAGTCCCTGAGCCCTATTCTACATCCTTCACACCCAGATTTCTACCAAATTACCCCTCAGAGTCACCTACTTTCATTAGTGGCACTGTCACCAGCATGGTCCTGACACATGGGGACACTAAGTTCCCCCAAACCTGGGGCTGCTGCGTCAGGGGACAGGGAGCCCAGAGAACTCTTACGAGAGTTACCTGGCAGCCACACGCAGCACTAAAGTGCTGCACCAGCGCTGCCCTCAGGAGCTATGTGGAGTTCTGCCTTTTAAAATATACTTTACTAAACGCATCCGAGCCAGGAAAACAAGAAAGCTTTCTCCAAACAGACTTTGTTTTATCTAAGGGCTATGAGAAGAGTCTTCCTATTCCATCTGAAATAATCTCATCCCAAACTTGTGTGTGTTTCCTTCCCTCCTCCCTCCCTCCC
>NDGN010909594.1:0-19887 GCA_002564285.1 Tympanoctomys barrerae | reverse complement strand
TGGGTGGATGGTTGGGTGGATGCATGGATGGTAGGTGGATCGATGCCTAGATAGATGTATCTAGATGAATAGGTGAGTGACTGGATGGGTGGGTGAATGGTTGGGTGAACAGGTGGGTGCATGGATAGATGGACTGTGGATGGGTAGATGGTGGGTCACAGATACTGCTGTCTGATACACAAGATTAACAAATGATGAGCCTGGCTGGTGATGCATCTGAAGCTGCCTTGGTGTTAGGAATGGTAGTGTGCATGGTCCTGTCCTTGGAATGGTGGCTGTCAAAAACCCAGAAAATGACAAGTGTTTGCGGTATGAGGGACCAGGACATGCATCACCAGTGGAGACCTAAGAGGGTGCAGCTCTGGGCAGGCAGGAGGGCTCCTTCAAAAGGAAACAGAAGGACCATGGGGTCCAGCAACTCTGCTTTGGAAACCCCCCAGAAAATGTGAAGTCCCTTCTCCGCCACACTGCAGTGTGACCACAGCCAGGGATGGCCACTCAGGCCCACTGGCTGATGGATGCAGGGACAAATGTGGTTTACACAGACAGCACAGCCCTATTGATAAAGGAAACCCTGATATGTGTGACACCACCACACAGATGCACCTGGAGGGCGTTACGCCGAGGACAATAAGCCAGTCACAAAGAACAGGAGTTGTGTGTGTCCACCTGCGTAAAGCAAGCACTTGGGGTGTGGGTAGGCACCCAAAGTGGTCAGATTCTAGCGCTAGAACACAGCATGGAGGCAGGCATGGGGCATCGGCTAATGGAGACAGGGATTCAGTTTAGGAAGGTGAAAAGCTTTGGCAGCTGCTGGTGGTGACGCTTGCTCAGCCTCATGATGACATTTAATGCTTCTGGGGCATAAATTTGAAAGTGGTTAAAATGGTCAACTTGTGCTATGCATATTTTACTATACCAAAAAGACACCAAATTCTTCCGGATTTTAAGAACAACAAATGCCCATTGTGGAAATTTTGTGATCTACGGAAACTTGGAAGGATAGATGGCTGGGTACAGGATAGGTGGGTGGAGGGTGGGTGAGCGGGTGGATGGGTGTGTGGATAGTTGATGATGGTGGATCAGAGATACAGGATGTAAAGCAAAAATAGCAAACACCATTATCCCAGCACTCAAAGAAAGTTTGAGAATGTGTGTTCTAGCAAAGTTGAATTTGTGTCTGTTAAACATTTGTATAGGGTTTTGGACTTCGTTTTTATCTGCTTTGTGTTACTCTCTGTCTAGCAGAGGTCTGTCCTTGGGTCATTCAAGCTACTTTTGTTTTTAAAAAGTATGTAAATAACTTTTCTTAGGTAAAAGGAAGAGTTTCACTGTTGGAAAGTTAGGAAATCTGTATTTAATGCAGATGAAAACATCAGCAGGAAGCTAAATCACCCCACAATCCCTAAATAAGCATCCCGGAACATCAACGTCCCATTTGGGTCTACGCCTATTTGCACGTAAGACCGTAGTGTAGCAGGATTTGGAAGTTTAGTTTTTTCCACCTGGCATGTCATCAGTCCTCAATGAACCAACATGAAGTCCAACTTACTGGACGCTCAGGAGGAACTCAGACCTTCGCCTGAGTCCTGGGGAAGAAGTGGCCACAGAGAGCTAGGGAGGAACCGTGTGGCTGCCAGTGTGGCTGGGAGGAAGGTGCTGGGAAAGACCTGGCCAGTAACGGACAGATGGACAGATGGGTGGGCAGGATGGATGGACATATGGGTGGATGAGTAGATGAGTGAATAGCTGGCTGGCTGGCTGGCTGGCTGGGTGGGTGGGAGGATAGATGGATGGATGAGTGAACAGATGGATGGACAGAGGATGGATGGACAGATGGGTAGATGAAAAGAAGGATGAATGGATGGATGGACAGATGTATGAAAGGGTGGCTAGATCCTTGGGTGGATGACAAACAAGGTGAGAAGGGGACTGGTACCTTCTGGTCTTTCTACTGCACATTTTGGGGGGGGTCTTTTTGCCTATTTGGGCCTGGAGTCCTAGAAGGATTCCTGCTGCTGGGGCCCCTCCAGCACTGGAAGCCCCGCCTCTCAGGGCTGCTGCTCTACCCTGGACTGCTGGAGTTTCCCGTCAGTGCTCCACCGCCTCCGGGCCATGCTCTGGCGGGGAATCCCAGGGTGCCAGGCCCTTTGAAGTGGGGCCCCAGGCCTGCAGGGCGCCCCACCTGGGCTTCAAAGGCGGGCATGGAGCAAGCTGCAGCCACGAAGGGCCGTGGGCGTGGGCAGGCGGGGGCTGCAGGATGGGCTCCTTGCTCTTGTCCTGGAAGGCCAGGGAGCCGCAGCAGCCAGGAAGCATCCGGTCGCATCCTGCCCAAGTACGCGCAGCCTGGAAAATCAAGCTCGTTCATCAGTTCGCCTGGCATGTACGCTCCTTGCACCACAAGGACCCTGTGGTGAGCACCGCTGCCCTGCCCGGTCTGTGCTGTGGTCTCATCCCAGCTCCCTGCCCCATTGCCCTCCCCTTCTAGTCTGCCTTGGGCTCTGTCACTTGGGAAGCACAGCTGCAGCTGCCTTCTCCCAGGCCTCAGCACCAGGGGGCTGAGACCCCCACCCATCAGTACCCACGGGGTGCTGGTCTCAGGCCCAGTGTGGCCATGTGATGCATGACTGTCACCCGCCCTACAGGACGCTGGGGGCAGAAGGTGAGGCCTTGGGAATCACGGAGCTGCATGGAGCTGGTTTTCAGGTGCCAGCGCATGGTATGGAAGGAAGATGTGCTATTTGCCATCAGACCCCGGGCCGTAGTTAGCTCAGGAGGGGCACCACTGCTGGCCCCCAGACAGGAGTGCAGATGGATGGCCTTGGCACGTGGCCGCAAGCCCCACTCCCGCTGTGACGGCACTGCCAGCTCTGCAGGCTTGGGTCCCCAGCTGAGGTAGGCCCTCCTTCTCTACATCTTCTAGAGCACAGCTTGAAACCACAGTTTGTGAACCATTAGTGGGTTTTGAAATTGATCTGGTGGCTCAAAATAAGGACTTACATAAGACTAAGAAAGACAACACAGAGGGAGCAGAGGAGGCCTGGTGGTGCGAGGGGAGCAAGCCCGACGGCCTGGGTCGCCAACGCGCAGGTGCTGCCTGCTGCAGAACGACCTCGTCCTCACCGAGCAGTGCGGGACAGCTGCGCTCTCTTGTGTCATTGCTCAGAATACGCAGTGAACAGGGTTTGCCGAGATGCCCCATGATCAGGACTTGGTGTGTGTCTGGCCGACCTGTCGCCTTAGAGTCTGGCGCTGGGCACACCAGCCACGTGTCCCACACACTCCCCAGCCAGGAGCGTGTGCCGCATGCGTGCTAGAGGGAAGTCATGTGCTGTTCATCGTCACTTGTTCAATGACAAACCCAAGGAGATGGTTTTCATTTTCTTGTGTAAATCCAGTTACTGAGCCCCCACCCCCAATGGTCTCCACTCACAGAGCAGTATTTTTTCAATAACGGGCACACGTTCTGTTTCCTTACTCTCTACCACAAACCCCGGTGGGCTGTCCAATTGCTCCATAATTGCCCCTTATTTTGGAGATCTGGCTGCATTCTTACCAGCCTCCAGGATTCCTCCAGTTCAAACTTAGTCTTTTCATCCTTCCTGCAAGAAGAGACAGTGGAGCCTCTTTCCTAAATGTCTTACGTCCAAAGTCTGAAAATGACTTGCATTTCTTGATGGTCTGATTCCAGAGAGAGACCAGTTTAATGTCTGAAAAGCACACAGCCACGGGCACCTTGGTGTGAATGTGCCTGGGGACCTTTGGGGCTTGGAGTTGCCCAGATGGCTGGTGCTGGGCACCCTGCTGGCTCGAACACGGTGCCCACTGTGACATCCTCGAGCTAGGTGAGGAACAGGAATGCTGCCATGGGGAATGGCACCAAGCATCCTGGGAAGGACGGAGGGCCACCGCATCTGTGCTGTGGTGGCCCCACTGCAGCCCCACCTCTGAGACAGCTGACCCCTCTTTCTAGGGCCCAGGTCCAGGAGATTGGCCTGCTCCTCTGGCCAGCCGGTGCCAGCCCTGGGAGCTTAGCTGGCCACTCAGGACCACTCCTCCAGCCCCCACAGCTCCCCAGTGGAGCCGGGGTAGCCCCCGTGCACACGTTCCTCCAGAGGCCTTTCAGCCACCCACAGTTGCAACCCTTACTTGGTCCCAGGCAGGACAGAGCCCTGGCCCCCCACCTACACTTTTCTCGTCTTTCCCTTGTCCTTTTGTCCTGCACTCAGCCATGGAATATGCATGCTGAGCTCACACTTGGGCTGGAAGCAGGTTTGTCAGGACCATGTATCACCCTCTGCATGTTGCTGCTCCCTGGAAACAGGTTGGCTGCTAGCCCATGCCGCATGCAGCCCGTGTCATGGGTGCCCATCCCTGCCTGCTGCAGGTGGCCATGTCCACTGCTCAGCTTTGGAGGGCCCTGTGGACTTCTAAGGGGCTTCCTGCAGCCAGCATCTCACTCCGGAATGATCGACAGCTTGGTCTCCACTGCCCCCGAAGCCTCACTTAAATACACCCATGGTGACACCGACCCACATTGTCTTCGAGACCACTTCCATCCTGCCTGTCATCACTGATGCCGAAATATTAATGAAGTCGGTCTCCTCCTGCCTGTGGCTGTGTCTGCTGATGCGGAGGCAGCCCTGCTGCTGGGCCCTCGGGCTGCCTGTGCACAGCTCTGAGGTGTGCAGGCTCTGGACTTGGGAGCCCATGAGGTGCCCACGGGCGCTGTGCTCAGTCTGTGCTCCTGGGGACAAGAAGGCAGCAGATGCGTACCATTTATGATCAGCTGGGTTTGCCGATCTGAGGGCACATGCGAGTATTTTCTTAGAGCTTCCTTTGTGCCACCTGATGAAGTGAGCCCCACTGACAGGTGGGGACCTTGAGGCGGCACGTGAGACCTAATCAGAGGGCCTCTCCCCGCAGGGTGTGTAGCCTGCCACAGCCTCCACATCCTCCCCGCTGTACCCATCACCTGCTCCTAAGCTGCTTTTGCATTTCCAGGTCATCAGCTGACCTGGAAGGACGTCTTGGCCAATGATGGGCTGTGTAGGCAGCCCCGGTCCAGTGCAACGCTATTGCCCAGAGGCGTCGTCACCTCTCAGTGACATAGCACACCTACTGTTCAGGGCCGTGGCCGTGTGTTCACAGCCCCAGCCCCAGTATTGCTCATTTTCTGCGTTGGGCCATTTCGGAGTAGCACTGATAGGTGAGTCGTAAGGAAAGAAACTCACCCGGGGCTTCTGAGCCACTGGTGACTGGCCCGGCTGCTGCCTGGCTGCAGGGGACACTCAGGGGAGGACGGCAGCAGCATTTAACTGTCAGGTGAGGCACTCAGAGCTGTGATGGACCTTAGCGTGGTGCTAAGAAACAGACCTTGGGAGCAGGGGTCCTGTGGTGCTGCAAGGGCCTCGAGCTCACAGGAGCGCAGCCAGTGCTGGGGGCCTGGCCCTAGAGCCTGAGCCCAGGAAACCCCGGGCGCCACACTGCTCTCAGGCTCTGGAGAAGATAGCGTGCTTTCAGAATAGCTTTTCCATCTGTGTGGCTGCCAGGGCTGGGTCACTTGTTCCCAGGCCAGGTGACAGGAGCTGGACGCTGAGCGGTCACAGGCTTTGTCCTCTCCCCCCCACTATTACAGCCAGGACAGTCAGAAGCCAATGAAAACAAGCCAAATAAGTAACATGCAGGCCTCCTCCAAAGTGTGGCCTCCTTTCCCCTGGAAAACGAAAACATGGTCAGTAGCCCTTCGCCCGTCACGTCATCGTGCCTGCTTTTCGGTGTCTGGCACTTGGAGTTGGCCCTGACCTTCAAGGCCCGTTTTCGCCTGGCAATCACATGGCCACTGCCAGAAGCGCTCTCACCACTAGAGCCGGAGCTTCCCCAGTGTCCTCCAGCATCCTGTCTGAGCAGCAAGGCCTGGCTCCTGTGAGCTCACGGCGCTCCTTCGGGCTCGGTCTGTGCCCAGCATCTTGCTGCCTTGGCGTGGTGGCGTTTGGGCTCTCGGAAGCCCCACGGGCACATGGTGTGTGCCAGGGCTGCCCCGGGTGATTCGGCCACTCTGCAGGCAGAGTCAGGGTGGGGAAGCCGACTGAGGTCTCAGCAGCGGTCGCTGTTACGCAAAGCTCACGTTGAACATGACCGTGCTTTACTTACTGCGCAGCACTCGTCGTAGCTACTTGCACTCTGCAGAACTCACACACTTAGGAGCACGGCTGCAAGCGCTCCGTCTCGGTGAACTGAACGACCCTGGCAGAGGCTCTTACCCAACACTCTCCTACCTCTACCCCCAGCTGATCAGATAAACAGATATGCTGCATTTTATGCAATCGGCAACATTTTCCTTTCAAATGAGTTCAAGGTGAATTTGGCAAAAGGTGAAAGGAAGCATCAATAGTTTAAACTGCTCATGCTTTTCTTTCCTTATTCAATCTGCTAAAATTATCTGCTACTCCAGGGTGACTCTGAAGGGCCTGTCCAGGCCGGCATTTCCTGCATGAGAGGTCATAGACTTAGGGAAGGAGGGGTCCGCGATGCACGCAGCCTGGTCCGGCTTTTGCAGTCAGAGCTGCGAACCTGAGCCGTGGGTGTCAGAGGCCCCTGCTGGGGTCAGAGCCAGAGCAGCGCCATGGGTGTGGCTGCGCCCAGCCGCCCTGCCCGGCAGGTCCTCACATGCCCCCGCAGTGGCCGTGCAGGTGGAGGAGGCCTGGAATCCCCCGGGAGAATCCCCGGCCTGTCTGTGCTCCGGAAGCACTTCAGGCCTCGCTGTGGACCTGGGGGCCTCCTGCCCTCAAAACCTCGGCGCAAGATTCTCTGGGGCCCCTGCTCTTAAACTTGCCCCCTATTGAGAGGCAGAGGGAGGCAATGCAGGCGCCAGCACCTTAGGGCGTGGTGCAGGGGCCCTCAGGACCAGGCCTAATGGGTCCCAGGCCAGTGCTGACCCTGGGCAATGCCTCCTGCCCCTCCCCAACTGCTCTGTGCCCCATGCCAACCCCCGTCCTTACCTCTGAGAGCACAGGGGAATGTTTGTGCCTCAGCCAATGTGTAAAGTCACTACTGACCAACCCAGGATTTCTACCTCCTGGGTGCTGGTGGATGAGTCCAGAGAAGCAGGGAGCTTGGAGACAACACCACCAAGCCAACTCCAGGCTGTCACTGTGAGCCGAGCTGCCCTGGGCCCCTGGCTGCCCTTCGCGGGACTCCGTGGTCACTGCCTGCTCAGCGGCCTTGTGGCTGTGTTTGCTTTGGACTCTCATCTGAGGTCCCGTTCTCTCATCTTTGGGCACAGCCAGTGGTCTTGAAATCTGCTGATGGAAGAGCCTGTGAGAGGGGCCTCATGGTCATGTGAATAGCGTGCGCATGCGTGGGTGCATGCGTGTGTGTGCGTGTGTGCACGCGCATCATCTCTGTGTTCACGAATATCTTCAGGTGCACTTGTGGTGTGTGCCTGTGTGAGCTGTTGGTGTGCATGTATAGTGTGTGTGTGTGTGTGTGTGTGTGTCTACACGTCTGCCTCTGTACTGCTTGCCCAGGCAGTGTCCTGTCCACCGTCCTGAGCCATGTAGCCCACTGGCCCCGAGGTATGGGGCTGACATACTATGCCATCCCTGTCCCCTCTCATAACTGGACCTGATGCCCTGGCCAAGCAGCCGTCCACCTTCCGCCCAGGTGTCTCTTCTGGCACCCACTCGTAGTGCTGTCCCGTGAGTGCTCCTCTGTGGACCCTGCCCACAGCAACTGTCTGTGGGCGCAGGTTCCCTCCCAGTCTTCGGGACAGCGTCCTCCTCACCCAGCTTCCCTGGATGCTCAGGTAGTGTGGGTGGGATGCCAGTGGCCTAGAGCCCCCTTTTCCAGGCTGGTTCTTCCCTGGTGCCACCCCCAGGGTGCCACGGCCCAGCCCACCTCTGCCTCCTCTCTTCCCTGTGAGGCAGGTGCCCTGGCATAAGTACAGATGGGGGCGGAAAGGGAGTGGCATGGGCTCTGTGGGATGTGGCTGGGGCTGTGCATAGTGTCCCCGAGGCTAGACTGTTGTCCTGTGGTGGCCCCTGTGGCTCTGTTCCGTGGCCCTAGGTCAGATGCTCTGGGATAGGATCTTGTAAAGAGCAGGGTTCTGGGTGGCCTGGGCACACACACGTGCCACGGACTGAGCTCCGGGGTTCCCTGTGGGCCAGGCCCTCCCGGCCCTCGTGAACACCTGGGTGCTGAGAGGACCGGGTGAAATCGAGCCAGCACACACTCAGCAGTTCCCCCACCATCTGCCTGCCCCTTCCTCCTCGAAGAACCAAGTCCCAAAGTCCCCACCACAGTAACCCAGATTCAGGCTGACGTCCTGTGCTATTTCCCCACTTGTGGGCCGATTTGTTCTTTGCCCCTTGGAATTGAAGATAATGGGGTTCAATGCACACCCTCCTCATTCTAGGGAGTCGCCTGGCTGCCCCATTTTACAGAGCAGCGCCTCTGGACTTTCCAGGCGTCATTGGGAGTGTGGCTTGAATGAAAATCCAGACTCTGTAGGGGAGCAAACCTGTTCTGGGCTTTGGGCCACACCTCGTCTGTGTGGGGACACCACGGCACAGCGGACTCTTGCCATGAGCGTGGGCAAGTGTGGTCAATTGCTTAGCAAGACATCCCCCTCCGGAAGTGACACTGGGAATCCATGTGCCGGTAGGTGGCTCCCTGTTAGAACAGCTTCTTCCTGGTGCCTTTGGGCTGCATTTAGCAAGGCTGTTGAGTGCTGACTACACGCAACACCGAGCCCCACCCTCGGGCTGCTTGAGCCCGCGGGGCCTGTGAACACTCCACGGAGACACAGAGGTCCTCTTTCCTTGTGGCACTGTACCTGGCCGGTGCTGTGTTCACCAGCAGCTCTTCCAGCCCAGAAGAACCTTCTAAGCATTGATGCCGGCGAGGTGACCCACGAGAAGAAGCTGCAGGCACTGCCTGAGCCAGGCGCGCAGGGCCGTGGCTGTGGGCCGCCTCTTCTGTTTTGACTTTGTGCTCAGCCAGCTGCTCCACCTTTACGGCAGGAAGCCATGACAACACCCCACAGTGCTCGCAGAGGAGAGGAGCACACCGCTGCTGGGTGGGAGGCCCCAAACACAGGTTTGTCCATTCCTCTGTCTGTTGCTCACCTCTTGCATACCTCACACGGTTTCAGGGACGGTGAGCCACAGCCCTGGCCCTCCTGGGTCAGATGCCACCACTCAGCCCTGCCAGGCCATGGAGAAAGCTACAGCCACCAGACAGAGCCAGGACCCCACATCTACATGCTGTGCTCTCCGGAGCTAGTGGAGAGAGCGCCTCGGAGCCCAAGTAGCAGCCAGGAAATAAGGGCCCATGTTTCCTGGTGCCAGCCCTAGGCGCGCGGCACTCTCTCACCATCTAGAGTAGTCCTCGACCCTGGGTCTCCTGGCATCTGGTGTGCCTGGTGCCCACGTAGGTGGCCCAGGCCAAGGGCTTGTGAACACTCCGAGCTTTGAAAGCCCAGCCTAGATGCAGCAAAGGCAGAGCCTCATATGCCGGGTTACCAAGAATCTTAAAATATTAGGGTTGCAGGGACTCTTAGAACCCACCCGATTCTCATCCTTTCATTTCATGGGCGAAGAAACTTGCCCAGAGCCACGTTGTTATGGTAAGCCTAGAACACAGGCACCTGATCTCCAGACCTGTGTTCTCTGCCTAACACCTGATTTCACACATGTCGAAATGGAAGCTGAGCACTACAAGTCCACACAGCCACGGGCAGGGAAAGCTCCCTGGCAGCCCTGGAAAGGAGAAAAAAATACTTTGAAAATATTAAAGGTTATTACCAGATGTCAGATGCATGTCACAAAAGTAGCTTCGAGTCTTTAACACACTGAGACTAATTGAACGTATTTAAATGTCTTTGTTGGCTGGAGGAGTTCTTAAGAGCGTTCCTTGTCATCTCATCCCAGTATGAATCACCTGCGAGCAAACTGAAACTGGAAATAACTGTAGAATTTGTTCTACTCCAACTGATCAGGGTTCAGGACACTTGATTCTTAACAGTGTGTGCAGGATCAAAGATATGGCTGCCCTCCAAGAGGTCGGGATGTTTACATCAAAGTGGAGACTGAATCCGTTTCAACCTGGCTCCTTCACTCGAGCGCTTAGATTGAAGTTCTTATGGAGGACTTTTAAGCAAAGCAGCCCGTGCACATGCAAGTGTGGGTGTGTGGGTGTGCCTGCGTGTGTGACAGTGTGAGGGTGGGTGTGTTTGTGTGTGACTGTGTGGGCATGTATGTGAGTCTGGGCGTGTGTGGGGCGTGCGCATCCCAGCCTGCAGCTGTGGCGTGTCACGAGGCAGCAGCAGGGGCCTCCCTCATGCCCTGACCGCACTGACCAGGTGCACTGAGCCGCCAAGACTTCCAGCCACCCGGGACAGGCCCAGGCTGACCCTGACCACGGCAGCCACGTGGCCGCGCAAAGCGCTGTGGACAGGATCAGTTTGGATCACCCAGCTCATTCTGCAGGCGTGGAGAGCCGCTGCTTTTTCGCCGGGAAGGGAACGCCACGTCTCCTCATTCCTTCCGAGTGCTGTTTCACTGGGGGTCAGGCTCCCCCCACCCCCCACCCCCAGCCGAGGTCTCGCGGACTTTTCCCCGTTTCAGGAGCAACAGAAGCCAGAGAGGACCGGCCTGTCTTAGCGAGGAGCCCGGGCTCCTAATTGCCACAGTCTCCTCAGGTCTACCCGGGCGATGGGTACCTGCCTGCTTCTTAAAAGTGTCTAAAGTTAAGCTAGTCATAGAACACCAGTCTTAAATACTTTCACGTCTGACTCATCTAAGCCAGAGTTGTAACGTAACATTACATGGGCCTTGATATTATTGAAGTTTAAAGGAATTCCTTTCCAAACCCAATGTTTGGCTCGTGATGAAAGGCCGTCAAGCAGCTTATGCTAAGTTACATTCAATAATTACATAAGTAACCCTTTAAGGACTAGATATGCAAATAGCGTACCCTTCTTCCTATAATTACTTTTTGTACATGGTTTGATAAAATCCCAAGATTGTAAGACATGTTTACGGAGAAGATTAGTGCACAGGATTTCTCTCTTAATGGAGGAAGTAAACCAGGAATGTGGAGGCCCGCCATAGCTGCAAGTGGCCATGGCGTCACGTGTTGGGGGACTGGGCAGGCTGGTGGGGCTGTGGCATAGCCCAGGTCTTGGGGGACACCGCCATCCAGTGGTGCCCACTTTCCCCGGGGGTCCCTGAGTGGCTGATTGCGCAGTCTCCACCCGAGAGGACAATTCCCTGTGGCCACCACAGAATCTCCGTGGCGCATCAGGAAAGAGTGCGGGTGCCCGCCCACCTCCCAGGGTGTAGGAGGGGCCCGGGTGCAGGGCCACTGGCTGCCATACTCCTCCTCTGCGTGAACACAATTTGAAAAAGAAGCTACTGTGAGTACTACTCTTGCTCACTGGAAAAATAACCAAGAACTCAGCAATGCTAGCGTTTGTTTTTTCCTTCATCTTTCCAAGCACAGTGTCTGTCAGCAGCTCTGTGCAATTCCTGCAGACTCTGATATGCACGTGTGGATGCCCAGGGGTGTGGCCCTGGGGGTGTCTGGAAAGCAGTCTGATCACTGGACCACATTTATTCCTCCGGGCCTTCCTGCCATCCGCTTGTCTCTGTCCTCGTACTATGACGACATACCCAAGGCTGGGTACTCGTCAAGCTGAGAGGCTCCAAAGCATAACATTAGAATCTGCTCTGTCCTGGCAGACTCTGGGCTCCAGCGTGGTGGATGGTGCTGTGGTGGAGTGCTTGTGAGTTGGCCTTGCTTGCAGACTTGCTCTCACGAGTCCTCTCGAGTCCTGTGGGACCTGCTGGTCCTGGTGGACGAAGCCTCCCAGGACCTCACAGTTCTCCAGTAGCCCCCACCTCTTAAAGGGCTCACAGCGCAACACCACCCAGCTGGGGACAGTTTGTGTCCAGACAGAGGTATAACAGCTCACCTGGGCTTGTGCCCACTCAGGCACTGTCCAACCTGGGCATCCTAGGACCAGCACCTAGAGAATTCCTTCCTATGGCCAGGGAGGCAGCCTGCGCCTGGCCACACCTGAGTCCCAGGATGCACCACGAGGGCCATCAGCACACTGCCCCTCTCCTGATACTGGGCCCTGCCAACTTCCGTTCCCATCACTCCTGCTGTAACACTGAAGTACCCCCTGGAACTGACCAGCTTAGGGCTCGCTGTGGGCTCCCTGCCGTGGCAAATGTGGCCAGGAGGGAGGTCCCTGCTGCTCCTTCTGCCCTTAGCGTCCTGGGGTCTGCAGCAGCCCCTTCCCCTCTTACCTCAGTGTGGTGCTGGCAGCTGGACTCAACAGATCTTCTCCTTTGGAGAAGGAGGTCAGGCAGCAACTTTAGGAATCTGTGCTGCTCAGTTTGGGGCCAGAGGGACAGACCTGGGAAGGCAGGCCCTCCCCCACTCACAGATTGCCCCAAGTGACCCAAGGAGCCTGGACATTCTTCAGTCTCCTCACAGGGCAGCTGGGCCACTGCATCTGAAGGGTGGGGAAGGGGTTTTCTCCGGCACCTCCCACCTGCCCACTAAAGGCCCATGCTGTTTAAATGCTGAAAAATTAAAATTAAAAAAAGTTGTTTCAGATGTTTGGCTCCCCTCATCCTTTGTCACAAAAATGCAGCTGTCTCTCAACGTCTTCATTTACTTTGAGACTCTCAGGGCTCTGCCGCCCCCTCGAAGCTGCCCGGCGATGCAGGCTGGGCCCTCCTGTGGGTATCGCATACCACTGCTTTCTGTTGGCGGCGCGTTTCAGGGTTAATGACCCAAAACCCTGGTCCAGGGGATCAGGCTGGAAGCGGGGCTGTCTCCGCCTTTGTTAGGGTCCACCCACACTTTGCGCAGACAAAACAACATCATCCTGGCAGCCCAGGCGCAGGAGCCCAGTGGAATGATGGTTTCCCTTCAACACTGGCATGCTCCCATGGTGTCAAAGCAGTGTTCAGGCCCCTAGGGAGTGCTGCTGGTCCTCGGGACACCAGGAAAGCCACTGGGTCGCTGCAACAGGACACAAACGAGGACAGTAGCAGGGTGCCAGAGAACTATGGGGGGACCTCCCCTGGGGCGGTTGGGGCTTCCAGCTGAATGAATGCTGGTCACTCCACGAGGAGTGATCAAGCGCATGAGGGTGTGCATGTTAAATTTATTACAGTAAAACACATGTAGTCACCCAACCCCAGAACTAAGGAAGGAAAGGTTTAGTTAGCTCACAGCTAGTGGAGGTTTCGGTCCATTCTCGGCTGGCTCCAAGGCAGAGCAGTGCACGGCAAAGGGCAGCCGTCCATGGCAGCTGCTGGGAAATAGCAAAGAACCACGGGCGGAGCAGCAGCTGCAGCAGCTAGCAAGCCTCTCCCCTCCCTCATAGTGCATTCAGGCTGTCCACCTCAGGGTGGGGATAGCTCTCACACTCATAACCCAGCTTTGGACCATGAATTAATCCCAAACCCTAGAGGCTTTGAGGGGACCCCTAGACACCAACCATGACACCCAGCGTGCGCCTACCTGTCAGTCTTGCCACCTTGGGGAGCAGGTCTGGGAGTCTGTGCTGAGCATGTGTGGGCGGTACCCAAAATCAAGTGAGTGCTGCTACTGAGCACCACCCAGTAGAGCAGGCTCATAAACACACTGCCATATCCTCGTGCACCTTGTTCCCCAGATCTGGCACCGAGTGACTTCTGGATCCTCCCCAGAGTCTCAGCAGCTAGGAAAGGGAGGCGTTTTGAAAGAGCTCAAGAATCGAGGCAGCTACAGCACTCCAATTAAAGACCCCCCCCCCAGGAAGAGGACTCCAGAGCTGCTGTAGAAAGTGACAAGGACAGGGCCAAGGGGTCCTGGAGTCTTAGAAGGACAAAGGAGAGTGCCTGGGCCCACGGCGCTCGGGCTGGGCCCTCTGGGGACTAGCATGTGCTACGGGCCTATAGCCAGCTGCTCCTGTTTCCAGGAAGGTGCCGGGTGCTAGGTGATAACCATGCCATTTGTAAAAGAAGAGGGAACGGCCGGGGTGTGGACACTCGTCCCTACCAGGCCAGGCCTAGGGCCCACACTGCTGCAGTGCGGTAACAGTCAAGGTTATTCTACCCCAAGAGGGCTGGGCCAAGAGTGTCTGACCCTGGTCTTTGTTAAACTGTCAGCCAGCCAGCGTCCAGCAGGCTGAGGTGGAGAGGGACTACGGCTGCTCCAAGCACCTCTTCAAGGTCCAGCAGGTAGCCTGGGCTCCCGAGGCCCCATGGACATGTGCGTCCTTGGGCGGGACAGGCTGAGATTGTGAACCCTCTGCAGTCTTCATTCCAATGCCAGTGGCCCTGGGGCACCAAACAAAGCTCCTACTCTGGGGCACCTCTAGATGCCCACAGCCCGAAGGGCACTGCTGAGCACTTCCTGATGCTGAGAGGGCATCCGAGTGCATGTGTACCAGGACTCTGATGTATGCCTCAGGAAATCTGCAGGAGGGGGAGGTCTGCAGAGATCCAGGGCAGCAGGCTTGGGAACCGCTGCGTACCTCTTCCTGCATGGTGGCTGCTTACCCATGGCTCCTCGGTGAGTCACCTGCAACTCAAGGGAGTGTGGTGTGGCATCCGCCTGGAGCCCACTCACAGATGGATCCTTTCTTCCGGCCAACCTGCAGCCAGCATGTGGAACGCTCCCTGTTTGCACACCTGCAGGGCTTGGGGGGTTCAGACCACACACCTCAGCAGAAGCGTCCTCCTAGGTCCTCTGCATCTGTGTGTGTGCAGTGTGTTTGCACATGTGCTGGCGCGTGTGCAAATACAGCGTATATGGAGGAGGAATTGAGGCTCAGCTTGGGCGGAGGGGCTGGCGACATGCCCCTACCTGTCTGCCCTGTCCTGGGATGCCCTCTCCCTCCTCCCACTGGGTTGCTTCGTGTCAGCCTGGCTCTCTAGGAAGGACGAGTCACTGCAAGACAAAAGTGGCCCACAGCAATGCCCTCTGGAATGGTGGCCCTTAGAGCCGGACCACGAGAGCTCAGTCCTTCCTTAGTGCATGGTCCAAGCTGCAGGGCCGCCTCTCAAAGTCTGCTGACTCGGTGACAGCCCTGCAAGCCAGTCCCAGCCCCTGCTCCCCACCAGACTGCCCCACCTCTGGAACACACTGTTTTAGTTTGTATCCATGGTGACAGAGACAGGGATTACAGGCAGGTCCTGCTCCATAGGATGGCGAATCTGGCTCGGGCGCAGATGAGGATCCCCGAGGTTGCCATGTGCCTCAGAACTCAAGGGGTCCAGGCTGTGACCTGCACAGACTTCTGTGTCAGTGTTGGAGACAGCGGCCAGATGCTGCATCGCAATGCTCTAGACCCGTGGCTCCAGGTCAGGCAAAGAACAGTTTTTCTTGAAGCCATTCAGCACTCTGCTCTGAGTTCAAACTCTGCTCGGATGTGGTTGGTGGGGACACTGGGGTGGGTGAGCCACGAGATCCTGGGGCAGAGCCCTGCTTTCCAGGGTGGCTCGCGGGACCCCAAAGCCAGCGCCTGCGGATCTCTGCCCCGGCAGGCACCATGTGGAGCCGTAAACAGTTCTGGTGGCCTGCAGCCGAGGCAGAGGACCTGGCTCCACCCCAGCCCAACTCTAATCACCGAGTGCATCTGCAGCGCCTGACATTTATACGAGATGAGAGAGACATTGTGATTTTCGTGTAATATTCCGGGCTATAATTACCTGTGACTGACACAGGGATCGATTTCACCTCAAGCAAAAATAGAGTGTGCGGATCCTGTCGCGGTGACACCGCCTGGGAAGGGTGGCAGGTGTGAGAGGTACCAGGATGCCGTGTCTCTCTGCACAGATGCTGAGATGTTGAGAAAGGCTGGCTCAGGGCACCCCGCTGCAGGAGGAATGCAGCCGGGCAGCCGAGCTGACCACAGCTGCTTTCACGGCTTCTACAGCTGTGGCCACCTCTATGTGCAGTGACATCTGTGTACATCTGCTTAAGGGACAGCTACGAGGGCCTCACTGCAAGGACAGATACCTGCAGAGACGCTCGCCAGCCCGGCTCCCTGCCCCTTCCACCCTCATCCTCTCCCCTCCTCTTCTTCCTCCCAAGCCTTGTCCTTCTTCCCTCCTCTCCTGCCTCCTCTTCCGCTCTCTCCTCCGCCTCCTCCCCTCCCCCCTCCACTTCCTCCTCTTCTTGGGTCCCACTGCCCCCAGGAACCTTGGCATCAGATTCACCCCTTCCTTTGCACAGTGTGACCACAGTCACACTTGCCACCCAAGCTCACCGTGCCGCGTGGGACTTGCGCTGGGAGCAGGCCGAGGTCTGATGACAGGTGGCCAGGCCCGCCTTCTCCTAGATCTCATTGTTATTTTTGTCCATCTAAACTTCTGTACTCTTGCTTGATTTTACCAGCATGACCCAGAGGAGAGAGAAGGCACAGAGGGGTCACTGCGGCTGACAGTGCTGGTGCCCAGGGGCTGGGCGCAGCTGGGAATCAGGGCTGTTGAGTGACTGTACTTACCAGGTACTGTTGTCCTAGTCCTAGCCTGAGGGCGCCCCACTGGAAACAGGACGGAGGCATCCTCTTGCCTGAGCTCACCCTTGAGGGCTCGCTGGGGACCTTAGCCTGTAATCCCTGGTGGCCTGTGTGACCAGCACAGAGACCAGGGTAGAAGCAGACCTTGCCCTCCGCCGGGTCCAGCCCGAGGCTGCTCCTCCCGCTCGGTTCCCATCTGCCTGAGCACAGCAGAGCCCCTGTGTCCTCCCCACCAAGGCTGGCTGCCCGCCATGCTCCCCACTTCCAGGGTCTGACACCCCCGCTCTGCCCACTCACCGGCATCTGTTTCTGTGTCAACTTTCAGCTCTGTATCTGTGCAGCTCCAGGTGTCGCCCCTACTTCAGATTCCTCCTGTAGACAAGGTGGCTTTGCTGTCTGAGGGTCACCTGGACAGCGTGCCGGATTTTCCTTGCTGTGGCTGGGGCTTGCTCCAGGCGTCCCCGTACATGATCATCACCCCAACAAAGACCAGCTGCGGCCTCCAGCACAGCAGAGACGGGAAAGGTGGGCTGCACCCGCCAGACGCCCGCATTTGCTTCTTGCCGCTTTGCTTGGGGATGACGGAATACCGTTGGGCAAGTAGCCCTTTCCCTTACAAGAGCGGCAACAATGCGCAACAGTCGCCGTGTCTGTCATCTCAGAATCCAGGCCCCTGGACTCTAACCTGATGGCCCCGGGCTGGGTACTGCCACGGAAAGCTCTGAGCCTGGGTGTCGGGAGGACCGGCCGCGTGCGTAGACCACGTGCTGCCTCCGGAGCTGCCTCCCGAGCTGTGCCTGCTGATGCCGGGTGGTCGCGGAGCGGCGTTGATCTTCACAGGCTGATACAGCCCGACTTGGGGATCGCCGGACTGGAACCTCTGCTTCCAGCTTCCGGGGAACTCTTCTGCGGTCCTTCCAAAGTGGTTCTAATGAAGAAAGAGAAAAACAGATTTTTAAACCGCATTAGTGCAGCACCCGGAGGTGAGCGCCGGAGCCGAGGAGCAGAGGGCCGCAGAGCGCGCAGGGGCGAGCGTGTAAGCCGCAGGGCCCTCTTTTTTCCGGCGCAGCTGTCTGCCAGCCCATGTGCGCAGCGCCCAGTGTCTCATTCCGGTGGGCGTGTTGCGCGCACGGACGCGGCTAGGCCCCTTGTGTTTCTTACATCAGAGAAATGGGGGGCATTCGGGTTGCATCCGGTTCCCCCGCTCTGCGAGCCCCAGGTGGTCCACGGGTGGTGAAAGGAGCTCCATGCTGCGCGCTCGCGGTCCCCACGGCCGCAGCCCCACTCAGTGTCGCTCCCCTACAAAGCGGAGAGGAAACGGCATTGAGCAAGGGTCATCACGCTCACGAATCAGAACATAGCAATCAAAATGGAATTAATCAGTAATACCAGCAATCCTTACGCAAACGATCCAAAGGAGACTGTGAGCGTCCCTCTGGGTTCAATGGAGACAAGAACGGTCTCCGGGAAGCTGCGTACGACCTACATTCAATCAACTTCCAGCTCTTCCGTGTCCCTCCTGGCTACAGTCTCGAGTCAGCTGTGGGCTCGAAAGCGCCTCGGCCGGCCGGAATGGGCGTCCTGGACGATCTCTGAAACGCAGCGCGACAGGCAGGCTAGATGTGCGGTGTGACACCGACAGAGCCGGCCACGCTGTGCGCGCGCAGATGGTCCACAGAATGCACGTGTGCTCATTTCTAAGCACGTAACAGCCAAAATTCCAGAGAAGGGGAGGAGGTCTTAGTGCCCTTGGCGGGCTCGGAGGGTACGAGGAGTTCTCTGATCGCGGGACAGAGGAAGGAAGTGGCGGTTACATCCAAGCAACGAGGCCTCCGCGTGCGGGCCCCGGACCCCAGCCCCAGCTGCGCTGGAGCTGGTCCTCGGAGTGTGGCCGTCTGGTTGCCAATGTGCTGCATCGTGCGCGCCGTGGGCACAGGGACTTACGACCAACGGACGGGGCAGAGTGTCTTGCTGAGAATTATTTAAAACCATTATATTTGAAAGGACAATACTTAGGCATATTGGATTAATAAACTATATGATAGAAATAAATGTCACCTACTTCCTTTTTTTTAATCCTTCGCGTGTCTGCCGGCACAGCTGTCATTCCACGTGGGGCTCACGTTATTTTCTAGTCGACAGCACTGATTCAGAGCTTTAGACAGATTCTGATGCGGCTCTCCTGCCCAGGGTAGGCGCTCCTGTCTTCTAGCCTCACTGACTGACACATTGATAATGAGATTTTATAATGAAAATACACCTTGCCGCAGAGCGCCTATCCATAGGCGGCTACGACTGGGAGCATAATTTTGACGTGTCTTTTCTCCTGTGAACGTTTGGGTACGTTTTTATAATTTGGACAAAGGGACAGGAATTTTTTGTGCCCTTTTAAAAACTTTTGAATTGCATTATGAGTTGTCTGCCTCCTACTTATTACAGGTTTAAACACAGCATTTAGGACAGTATAGTACTTCAACCAGGTAAATATAATAATTTATTTAGGTATATTCAAATGGCTTGACATCTGTCATTCCGTGCTAATTGCTCTGAGAACTGATGCCATGACAACTACAGAACCCTCTCACTCACCAGGGCTGCAGCCCCATCGACCGCGGAGGTGAGAGGCACCGCAAGGTGAAGCTGCGGCGAACACCCCTGACCTGCTGGACCGCACAGCGGAGCTCCCCTCCCACCGTGCAAGGGGATGGTGCTGGGATTATGGGCCGGGAAGAGAGCGAGGCGGAGCACCCCAGGCACAGCGCCTGCCAAGCCGTATCACCCTCCCACCACCACAAACTCATCAAGCGCTCGGCAGAGCCGTGGAAAGGGGGGCCGCCCGCATCTGCTCCACGGACATTTGTACCAGTCCCGACTCCTGACTCAGGGTATCAGGCCAAATTGCCCGATCACTGGCCAGCTGTGTAGGCCCACTGTGCCCATGCCCGCGCCAGCCCCAAGCTGCATTCCAGTGGCATCGATACCACCAAAGCGGTGCTGAGCCATGTCCAGCATTCATCTCTCTCTGTCTCTGTCTCTGTCTCTCTGTCTCTGCCTCTCTCTCTCTCTCTCTCTCTCCCCCCCCTCTTTGAGACACTTTGTAGTCCTGCACTTGAACTCATTATATAGCTCAGGCTGGCCTTGAACTCACGGGAGCCTCCTGCCTCAGCCCCTGGCGTTGGGATTCCAGGGATGCACCTTGCCCAGCCATGTCTCTTACTCTGAGATCAAATTTACTATATCTCTTCCTCTTTCTGGTTTACCATCTCTTGTTCCTTTATTCATTTCCTCTTCTACATTATACACACACACACACACACACACACACACACACACACATATATATATATATATATATA
>NDGN010907346.1:0-13548 GCA_002564285.1 Tympanoctomys barrerae | reverse complement strand
GAACTCAGACCCTTGTGCTTGCTAGGGAAGTGCTTATTCCACTGAGCCATCTCCCTGGCCCCTAAATTTGTACTTCTAACGACCAACTCTAACAAACAGCTTAAGAAACTTACACTCAGGATGAAGACATTTAAATCAGAAGGGGAACAAGGGAGAGGAAGAGGGAAAGGAAGGAACAAGGAAAAAAGAGAGAGAGAGAATAGGAGTGAAAAAATGAAAAAAAGGAGAGAAAGAGGGGTTGAAGGGAGACGGGGACGGGAAAAAAAGAAACAGCAAAATAGATCATGTACTTGTACAAATTCTCTATAATGAATGCTACTATTATGTGTATCTGACATGTACCAAAAAAAAAAAAAAAAAAGAAAAGAAAGAAAAGAAAATTGTATCCAAAATCCCAGATCTGGAATGGCTGACCTCCAACCCCCAACAGATGCCCCAAACCAAAGCTCAAGCCTAGTCCTATCACTCTGAGCCCATGCCACCCCCCCAACCCCCCTGGGGCTCATCTGTTCTGCAAGGAGGACCAGCCCCTTGCTGCTCCCAGCCTGCCTAGCTCTTCTGCTCCAGGCGCATCCACATCACATGGGAAGGCTCTGGACCAGGACCCAGGAAGGACTGGAGTGGGGACCATGCTTGCTGCTGGGAGACACTCAGCCCAGTGGCTCCCCATCCCACAACCAGCCTCAGAGATGCCCTTTTCCCTCTGTTCCCACCCTGTATCCCACGATCAGCAACTCCCCCCCAACCCCACCCTGTCTTCCCCATCACTGCCTGCCGGCTGCCTGAGAAAACAGGAAGCAGAGGGCTGGCGCTGGGAGCAAGTCCAGGAAGTGCCGCTTATCTCAGGCCACAGTCCCGACCCCTGGCTTCATGCCGGGCAGGGGGTGCCAGGGGTGGCCCAAGGACAGGGACTCCTGGCCGCCTCTCCTGAGCCATAGTTGTCACAACTGGCCTATGGGGAAGCAGGCAGTTGAGGGGATGCCAGCCAGTGCCCCAAGGCACACCAGGCTGGCATTCCCTCCATAGTCAAGAGCAGAAGTCCTGTTCTCATAGCCAGGAAGTGACCCTGGGACATCCCACACCCCCCACAGCCCACGCTGCCATTCTGGCCCCCAAGGGCCCTCCATTCCATTTCCCCAACAAGGGCTCTCCTTCCAGGGCAGGTGCAACCTCCCTGCTAGTTCTTTTGGATCTTAATGGGGGAGGGGGTGTTTGTTTCTGTGTTTACAAAGCTGTTTCTTTTCCTGGGGAGGGGGCAGGATGGGGGCTTTCCCTGCCCCCCCATAGGGTCCTGAAGGCCACTAGAAGGGACAATAGGCTTCAGCACCTGGTACCTCCCAATGGGCATGTGCTTCCGGAGGAGGGGGATTGTTTGTTTCCGGCCAGCCACGGCAGGGGCAGGCAACCTCCTTGCACACCTGTGGGTCTTAGGACTCCACACTCATGTTCACATGCAAAGGGCCCAGAAGGCCAAGCATCCTCCAGGTCTGGGAACAGGTGTTTCCTCATCTTCCTGTCCAGTCCACAGTGCTGCCCCAGCTTCTCCACTCACGTGAACCCTCCCTACCCAACTCAGTTGCGTGCACACAGGGCACCCAGAAGATGCTGCCCATTTCCTTACCTCCCCTGACTCCACTCAGCAGCACTCCTTGGTGTAGGGGATGTAGGGTGGGGTGGAGAAGGTGCCAGCCTTGCCCAGGAGAGACTGCAGCCCTCACCCCCTTTGGAGGTGCGGCAGGGGTGGGGAACATACAAGTGGCAAATTTAGGATTAACTTGGTTTTGCTCACTCAGGGACTAGCCTGTCACTGGCGCTCCAGACGTTCTTTCAAAGGCTCCCAGTTTAGGAGGCCATGGGACCCAGGGCCCCTCCTCCCAGCTCCACATATGTGGGGGGCTGGCTTCCCTGCTACAGGAAGTTGCACAACCCAACCAGTGCCCCGCGGGGTCCATCTGGCACCCTGGCACAGTTCGCTCTTATGGGCTATTGCCCCCACCTCCTGGAAACAGCTGAGGGCCAAGAAAGAGACTGTGGGCTGGGACCATATCGCGCACAGCCCCAGCTGTGTTTGAGTCCCACTGCATCTCTGAGTGGGTTTTGGCCAGTTCCAGCCAGCAGATGAGCAGCTTGTGTTCTGGCTTGTGCTGCGTACAGGTGAGGAAGACATGCCCTGCCTTCCTGCAGCTCCAGAGGCACAGGGGAGCCCCTCCTTGGATCTCTGTGCTAGGCCTGAATAACCTGTGTCTCAGGTCTGCACAGACACCTGATGTCTGCTCTGGTCTCTGAGACTCTGCAGCTCTGAGCCTGTTTGTGTGACTACATATTGTTTGTTTTTGTGGGTACCAGGGATCCAACTCAGGACCTTGTGTTTGCCAGGCAGGTGCTTATGGTGCTGAGCTATCTCTCTGGCCCCTGCGTGACTGCACTTGCCCATACCTTGCAGGAGGAAAGATGCTGTAGGGGGTTGCAGGAGGCCTTCAGGCTAATGGTGGCAGGTACTCCACAGAGGAACATGGACTGGTTTCTCTCCACATCATGTGGTTGTGGTCCAGGACTCAGCCACCAACATGCTCCAGAATTCTAGACAGCCCTCCTCTGGCTCCCGTGAGGAGGTGGTTTGTTTGATCCTTCTGTCACAGGGATGGGGGTTCCCTGTTGCCCACCCACTATCCACTTCTGATGACTCTGAGAAGGGAGCACTGTGGGTGGGCAGCAGCTATGGGACACCCGGGAAGCCATGCTCAGATGCCTCTCAGAGATGCTCTCCCGAGACCTGGAGAGGCCAAGTACAAGCAGCCAGCAGATTAGTGGCTGGCTCCCACATGGAGGCCTGTGCCTCCAGGCTGTACCCTGCAGACACCTCCCCACACTGGGGCTCCTCCCCACCTTTACCAAACTTACATTCCATATTACATCTAGGCCCTACATCTTACATTCCAACAAAATTGGGCCTTTTTCTCTCTCTCAGGACACCTGACCACACCCAGCACACCTCTCAGGGCCCTTGAAGGGGGCCACATTTGGTCCACAGCTCCCCCATCAATGTTCCCCAGTTAAGGATGAGGCTGCCCTAAGCCCTTGGGCAGGACCTGGGTCACCCCTTCCGGTTTTATCTCCCATCCACACTGGAACAGGCCTGGCTTTCACATGCTGCCTTTGCTGAAGCCCTTCCATGTCTGCACTGCCTCTGGGCACGTTCATGTGCACGGGTCCCTCCTGATACCCTTCCAGCCCCTCGTGCAGCCCCCATGGTACAGGAGATGCAAAGGAAGATTTAGAGTTCTCAGCCTGTGCGCTAAACATTTAAGGAACCAGAATGCACACTGAAGTCAGAGAGCCCCACTTCCAGTCCGCACCCTCGGCCTGGGTCTGGTCCTGGCACTCGCAGATGCTGGGCTTTGTGATCTGAGCACCCCACCCCCAGTCTCATCACCCTCGCCTGTGAAGTGCAGGCAAAGGCTCCTGGTAGGCGAACCAAGCATGTGCCCAGAAGTGGGGTCAGGATCAGCTCAGGGGCTGACTCTTGCTCTCGCGGATTGTCCTACCAGGGCTTTCTGTGTCTCCTGCTCTGCTGTCCCACAGGCACCAGGCCTGCCTCAGCCCCTCGGCCACTTCTGTTCAGGATGTGAGGCCAGGTGCCCAACCCACAACTGTGGACCAGGATGAGGGAAGGGCAAACAGCCAGGGCTGTGTGGACACTAGGGACCAGCTGGCTGGTCCGTAGCCACGGCTGCGTCGCTTTCTGAAGCCCCCACCCCCACCCCCGATGTGGCCACCACTTGGGCAGCAGGAAATAGCCTGGCCAAGCTCAGCCAGGGCGGTAGGGTGGCTTCCCCTCAAGCCTGTTTCCTTTATCCGGTTGTTTTGATCTGAATTCACCATGCTCAGCCTCCCCTCCCCTCCATTTCCACCCTCCTGCTTCATCCTGAGTGGATGAGGACAGACGCATGAAGCATCGCAGCGCCCCCAACCGCCGGGCGCAGGTGGGCGGGACCTTCGGAACAGCCACCAGCGTCCAGAGCGCGCCCCCTGTTGCCGGAGCTGGGAGAACTGGCTCCGCCCGCACCGAGGTGCTGCGGAAAGCCCACGGGCCTCGGGCCTCGCTTCTCAGGTCCAGGAGCCGACGGGCGGCCCGGGCGCGAAGCCAGGCAGGTGAACCGGAAGAGTGGGCCTGCAACACTACCTGGTTTATTAAGAGCTCCCTCGCTTCCTGGAAAGCGGGCCACCTCGCGTAGGGTTGGGTGCGGCTCACTTCTCTAAGTCCTGGGTCCCTTGGAGAACGTGAGCTGCATGGAGGGAGGGGTTGAGGTCCTATGCAGGCTCAGATGAAGCCCACTCCCAATGAGGCCGTTGCTACTCCGCCTACCCAACACTCCATCCACCCCACTCCAGTCCTCTGCCTTCCAACACTCGCTGGGGAGGGTGGTGGCGGTGGGGGGGGGGGACGGGGGGCGGGAGGGGCAGCATCAGGTGGCAGCCTTTAAGATTTCCTGGCGGCCCTGGCACGAAGTGCGAAGAGCTTCTCCCAGCAGGTGGCAACTGTGTCCAGGGCACGCAGCAGGAGCCGCCTCTGGCTGCCTTGACGCCAGCGCTGCAGCTGGGCTGGGCGCATCCTGGGCCGCCGGCTCTGCTGTGGGAAGCGCAGTCAGAGAGTGCTCCATTGCCTGCGCCCACCCCCACCCCGCCTAGTGGGCCCCGCGTGAGTCCCCAGCCTGCGGGCCATGGGCAGCGTGGAGCCTGCGGTAGAGGGACGGGACGCACACCGGTCGTGGCGTCCAGCAGTGACGACGCATCACTGCCTCGGTACGAATGGCCACCATCCACACGGCTCTCTCCAGGGCTCCACGGCGGTCCCCTGATACTGCCCCACGCAGGGTCCGACCCAGGGACTTAATGGACAGTAGGATACTGTGTTCCTGGGGAGGGAAAGGAAGAAAGCTGGGGGACAGAGGCACCAAGGAGACAGGTGCACATAGGCGGGGCTCCGCTGCATACCTCCTGGGCACCACAGGAGACCTCAGGCCATCCCAGCCTTTTGCTATCCCCCGTCAGGTTTTTCCGAATGAAATGGTGTCTGAAGCCCCGTGTCCTTTGGGCCCCTGGCTCGACCTGCTTCATGGCTGCATGTAGGTCCTCAAAGATGACAGCGCGATAGTGGTGGAGTACATCTGGGACGCTGCAGGAGCGCAGCCGGGCCCAGCCCAGCGCAAAGCCCAGAAGCACCAGCTGGAGTGCCCAGAACACGGGCTTTGAGGGCACCTGTAGGAGTCACAGGTCAGGGCTGAATTGTAGGGTGATTCCCAGCAGGAAACACAAACTAGGCGATACTTTAGGCTGTTCCCAGCCTAAGCCAGTACAAGATGGAGACGTGAGTACTCAACAAAGGCTGTGGGTACAGGTCTAATAGACCTTGCCTTCTCAGGGGAAGAAAAATAGGCCTGTAGGTATGGTAGGAGACCATCAAGGGAACTTCACTGAGACTTAAAGGACCAAGAAAAGGGCTGGGGAGATAACTCAGTGGCATAAGCACCTAAATCCTGAGTTTGATCCCTAGTACCACAAGAAAAGGAAAGCAAGCAAGCAAGCAAGCAAGCAGGCAGGCAAAGGGGACAGGTCCAGTCCAGAGGGAGGGGGCTAACATTAGCATACCTGGGACAAAGGTGGGCGAGGGGTGGAGCACCCACAAGCCGGCAGAGGGAATGACTCACCTGGCTCTGCACACCTGGTGTGGCCAGCTCTGGGGCACAGCAGGAAGTTAGCCACAGTGCAGCCTCACACCAGCCAAGCGCACATCCAGAACTGCTTACCTTCTGAGTCCTCCACCTCATGGCTCCTCTGCGCCTTTGGCCAGGCTCACACCTGTCTCCTCCCCAGCTGGGGCCAACTGCTGCACACCTTTGTGGCTTAGCAGCTCCCACCTCCACCAATCCTTCTGCTAAAACCAGCTATGAGCCACAGGAACTGCGGAGGGCCCTGCCCATGCACCCCGAATCGAACTGAGACAGAGGCCAGCACTCTTAAGCTCCAAGTCACACTTCACTGGTGGAGGAAAACTAAGGAACCTCCAGATCACAGGAAGGGGACACCATATCATACTGCCAGCACAGCTGCTCCAAAGGTCCCCTACCCTCCAGAAGACAAAACTTGCTCTCTGGGGAAGAAGCCGACATGTCAAGAGACAGCTGATGGTTTGCCCTCAGCCTCCAATAAGGCTAGTTCCCAAATCTGCCTTGGGCCCCAGGCTGGAGTCAGCCAGCCAACTTAGGCTGGAAAATTAATCATGTGAACCCAGCGAGATGACAGGACTCAGCTTCCCAGCTCAGGCAGGGGCGCCTGAGGGAGCACACCCAACCCCGCCTAAAGCTGGGTGCGTGGGGACACTAAGCAGCAACCACTAAAAGAACAGTTCACTAAGAGTCCTTGAAATCCACCACGCACCATGGCTAGCAAAGTGGGCCCTGAAGTACCCATTATCCCTCTGCCTGCTGTTGATCCATCTATGAGCAGATCAGCGGGAGCTGTTGGCTAAGTGTCCAGCACTATGCCTCATACCGGGTATACTGGCTGCTAAGGCCCAGAACTTACTCAGCCCATCATGGGGGAAAAAATTCTGGGAAGACCAGAGTGCAAGCACTCACAGCTGGTCTGTGACAGGAGCCATCAGGTACAGACTGGGGCCCCCTTGGCCCAAGCCACCCCCACCCTACATACCCAGCCCCCAACTGCTCACCATGGGCCTCTCGGGGTCTTGCCCTCTCTTACTCCCTCCAATCGGCTGTGCACATGGTCACTGAGGTCTACAGCAGTGTAGACAGCACTCAGGGGCCACAGCAGGTCCAATGTGAGCCTGCAAGGCCTCCCTGCATAGGACTGCAGTAGGACACGCGGAGAAGCTTTTGAAGTTGGCTCCTCTAGCAAAGGAGGGAGGGAGCAAGAGGAGGGGAGGGGAGAGGCCAGCAACCCAGCCCTGCCCCCTCCCTCTCACCTTCTACCCAATCACTTCAATTAACTTAACCCTGGAGCCCAGTAGCTGCAATAGGGCTTGGACTGTGTTAGCCTCAGGAGGACCCTTCTGTCTAGGGGTAGCATGTTCAGTGGGCACAGGGTAGTGTGGGGGGCAGCTAGTGGATGAAAGTGCAGGGCAGGAGTGCCAGATTCTGTCTCTGTGGTCAGCAGCTGCTACAGCTCCCAGGACCTGACTGAGGAGCAGAACCTAGTAATAGACAGGACTTAAGTGCCCGCCCACGACACCAGCCCCTGCACCCTGATGTCGGGGCAGTCCTGCTGGCAGGTCCCAAGACTCAGGACTTCCCAAGGCTCCCATTGCTGGCTCAGTCTTGCCTCTCCTGGAATGAAGGGGTCTTTCATAAGTGGGAGAAGTCACAGTCCCTGAGTTGTTGTTCTGCCTTAAAACAAGAGCACTGGGGCCAGGGAGTTAGCTCAGTAGAATAAGCGCTTGCCTGGTAAACGCAAGGGCCTGAGTTCAATCCCTGGTTCCGCAAAAAAAAAAAAGCACAAAAGCCCCTTCTGGAACATAGTTCACCTTTACTTTGGGGGTGGAAAAATTTGGTGGGTGGGGGCGGGGGAGATGGCTTAGTGGAACAAGCGCTTCTCAGGCAAGTGCAAGGGCCTGAGTTCGATCCCTGGTTGCGCACTTAGAAAAGCTAAGGTGGGGCATGGACATAGCTCAGCAGCACAGTACCTGCCTGGCACATGCGAGGCAGGTCTTGAGTTCAATTCCTGGTACCCACACCCTCAAAAAAAGAAAAGCTAAGGTGGGCCAGGCCTGTGGTACACACCTGTGATCCCAGCACTTGGAAAGCTAAGGCAGGACAGAGTCATCTTAATGAAACCCTGTCTCAAAGACAAAAAAGAAAGAAAAGCTAGAAGAGCCCACAGTGGCTTCCTGTTCTCACGTGTCAGCAGTGAGTGGGTGCAGACCAGCAAAGGACCCCCTGCAGAAGGACTATGACCACCACTGCAGGCCCCATCGCAGGTGCCACAAAACACACAGGGGCCTCTGGGGCACATCTCCTATGAGAATGGGAAAAGCTGTTACCCGGAAAGCAGATCGCAGAAGGCTGCCCCTTATCATCCCACACAACTGCATCTCTTCTCCGCAGCCAATGTGAAGATCACCCGCCTGTCCTCTAGACCTAGACCTCCAGCCAGACATCACCAGCACTGCCCTCACTCCTTCTTCCAAGCCTGCTGGATGGTTCTCGAGTGAAGGGACTCACACCAAGCCACTGCCCAAGGAAGGCCTTTCCCCTCACAGAGCATAAAGGCTGCAAAGCCAAGTCTCTTGGGTATCTGTATCTCTCTGCATCCGCATCTCTGTGAATTGAACCCAGAGCCTTTCCACTGAGCTACATACACCCCCAGCCACCCTTTTTTGTTTTGGCTTAGGGCTAAATTATTATGTTACCAGGCTGGGTTTGAACTTAAGATCCTCCTACCTCAGTCTCCGAGTGCTGGGACCGTAAGCATGGGCCACCACACCTGGTTAAGTAATACAATTTTCCAACTAGCAATAAAGATAGTTACATAGCCAGAAGTGGTAGCACATGCCTGTAACTTCAGGATTCAGGAAGCTGAGACAGGGAGGATTGTAAGTTTGAGCCCAGCCAGGGCAACTTGGATTCAATCTTGAAAAAAAGAAAGAGGATATAGCTTAGAGTGAAGGCCCTGGGTTCAATCCCCAATAAAAAAATTTCTTCAGGATAACATTTCATGAATTAGTAAAACCAGACTCATCTGGGACAGTGACAACTTCCTGCTGGTGACACTCTCATAGGGGCCTTTGAAGGCAGCGTGCACAGACCCAGCTCCCAGTCACACTCCAAGAGGCTCTGACTACCTCTCTGCTAAGACCCTGATCCCAGCATCATACTCAGACCCAGCTGCCTCTGGAGAGCCCACCTATGGCTGCATGGGGCTCTGGGCTTGTCTAGACACAGCCCCACAGTCCCTTACCCTGTGCGTACCACCCTGCCAAGTGCTTCATGCCACTCACAGCTTGGTCTCATGTGGCCTCTGACCTGCTGTGTCAGACTCGTGAGAAGACGTCCTGCTGTCTTGTGAGCCTGCACTCCCACCACCCTTTCCACCAAATTTCACCAAACCCTGGTACTCCCGCCCCACTTCCTCGAGCCCAAACCAGAGCTGCTGCTTCCACACACTCACACACAGGAAGATGGACTGGGACTGCAAAAACATACCCCAGGGAAAAGGCCAAAGAAACCTAGCAAGGCTTCAATCCTGATAGGATACACAAAAATCTTTTAATAAATGAAGACAAGTATCTGAGGGCCCCGTGTACCCCATCCATGTGCCACTCCCACAGGCCCCTCAGAAGGTATTCTTGATGCGAGCAGCCACCAGCACTAGGATCTCCCCAATCTTCCGCTGCCAGTTGGCGATGTCCTTGGACACGGTGCACCAGAGCTCCCCGTGCCGGGGCTCTGCGTTCTCACAGCGTTTCCTCACCTCTTCTTGCTGCTCCTGGGGGAGGAACCAGACAGGCCTTCAGGTGGGACACCGCCCCGAGCCGCACCTCCCTTATATCTGCCTGCTCCGGAGACCCAGCCCCAAAACAGCATTCAGCCCAGCTGGTAGGATGGAGGGTTCCTGAGCTGCCCAAGCCTGAGGTGGAGCTCCCCTGCAGTCCCAGAGGCCAGGACACTGACAAGAAGGCAATGCATGCTGGCTGCGCAGCCTCACCTCAGTGCCGTGCTGCAGCTCGAACTTGTAAAAGAAAGCCCACGCATCCCCCAGGTCAGAATCAATCTTCACCGTACGGTGGAACCACTCCCGGGCCTTGGTGATCTTCCGTTCACTCCAGAACAGCCTGTGGTAGGAATGGAGTAAGAGGCATCAGAGTAAGAGAGGCAAGTGGCACTGCAGGGCCATGCACAAGGCCTGGAGCACCCTCACCCACCTGCGTGCTCCTCAGCTATGTCCCACACCTGGCAGCCCCAGCACGCCCCAGCACAAGCCATGAGGAGGCCTGCACAATGCTCCTGAGCTGCCTGGAAATCACCCAGCTGTCAGCCACAGCTCTCCTTCAAATACATGAGCACATTGTTTCTTCAAATGAAAGATTCATCTAGACCAAGACCTTCAACCCCTTAAAACATTTCCCTGGGCGGCAACCTGAGCAGCCACTGAAGCTCTGCTTCGTACCATGATGTTCCGGCTCCAGAAGACGTGACACCTACTGGACCACTCAGCTCTCTTCGCAAACCAAGCCAACACTCAGAAAGCAGGCTTTTATTAGCCTGTGGATCTCATCTTGCCAGAAGCTGCAGCCCAACAGCACTCAGACCATAGCATGCGTGCCTAGGGCACCTGCCTGACACCCAAGGTAGGCTGGAAAGGGTCCACGCTGGAAGCCAAGTGTAGACTACCAGAAACCAAGTGGGGGCCCATGACAAACACGGGACAGCGGGGTAGACTGCATGTGTGACGGGCCTTTCTAGTAGCTCGGGACTTGGCTGCTTCCACCTTCCTACAACTCAGCTGAGGGAGGCACTGAACATGGCCCAGGTAACCCTTCCACTCCTGGCAGCTGTCTGTGCTGTTCTCAAGTTCCAAACAGAGTAATTTCACATTGTGATAACTTGATTATTTTTTAAGCCTCATGGCACTCTTTAATTGCTTAGTGTTAGATAAACTATGATTTAAAGAGCACAAGCTCAGATAGCAGACACATGGAACACTGGCTTGGCAACTGCAGGGAGTGACTTATTTACTTTAGCAAAGACTTTTATAGCATTTTACGGCTGCCCTATCTGAGAACCAGATATAAGTCACTCTGGGATAAAAGGGCACAAGGACAGGAGGACGGAAGCCAGGTCAGACACAAGCCAGATCCCAAGAAGCCTCCCTCATCTTCAGGGGCTCAGGCACTGACAAGGTGCACAGGCTGCCAGAGCTCTAGAGACCCAGGGCCACCCAGAAGACACCAGAACAGCCCCGGAAGCTGTGCTCCTGCACACTGCACCAAGCAGGGGATATGGAGGCAGGCGGAGAGGTGGGGGTGAGGCCACATTCCCAAGGCAACTGCTGTCCTGGGCACCAGACAGAGGAGTCCAAGTGGGAGCCCCAGGACTGCTCAGTCCTCCCTGAGGTCTCCTTCATACCGCTTTGCGTGGTTATTGTTGGCTTCCCCACCATACTCAGGGTCAACCCTTCAAGTGGCTTCCTCTTTCTAGGGAGCAGAGACCCTGTAGGGTTAGAATGGCTCTACAATCTGGCAGCTACAACCTTGTATCATCTTCTAGATGCCCCTCATGGCTCCAGATCTGTCTCCCTGCCCTGGCAGCACCAGTCAGCATTGGTCACACGCTTTGAGGTCAGTGCCTGAACGCTTCTTCCCGTAAACATCATGCTGGAAAGATGGACTCTAGCTGGCCATCTCTATCCCATTCACAAGGATTAGGTGCAGGATCTCAGAGCTAGAAGTCTGACTTCTTGCCCTCATGCATAAAAATAAATTTCTTAGCTGAAGCTCCTTGAACGAAGAGGTTTTGCTTATTACTAAATTCTACCTAACATCATCAAATCTGTCTGCCATGTAACCCAGACCATATGCAATACAAAATTAAATTTGGCAGAGACAAAGAAAATAGCCCCCACCAGAAACCTGGGACTTTCTGGGCATAGGCCTGCAATCCCAGGGTCACTGAGGCAGAAAGATCACAAGTTCAAGACCAGGGCAGCTTAGCAAGTCTCCATAGCAAAAATTTTAAAAAAGGTAGGGATGTAGCTCAGTTTGAAGGCCCTCAGTTGAATCTCCAAAACAGAAAGAAAAGAAGAGTAGAGAGGAGAAGAGGAGGAACCTGGGACTAAGCAAGGGACTAGGAGGACCAAAGAGGCAGAGTGGATGGACAGATACCCAACACGGGCAGCACATGTCTGAATCACCCCCAAAGACCAAAACAGAAGAGCTTAAGAGCCAAGGACTAGGGGTGCCCAGCCTGTTATTGGGCACACTTAGCACCACCAGGGAAAGGCAGACAGCAAAAAGTTCCATTAGGTCAATGGGTCACCTACCCAACAGCCCTCCCAACTTACTTGGCTACGGCCAGGAGCACGTGAGGGTCATGCTCACACTTCTTCAGGGCGTCCACACTCTTGGTCTTCCTCTGGGGCCTGGCCTCAAGGAAGACAGCTTCAGACCACAGGATACCTGAAGTTCAGAAATAAAGACCTGGAGGGCTGGGGACAGAGCTCAGCAGCAGAGTGCCTGCCTGGCAAGTACAAGATCCTGAATTCAAGTTCTGGTACCAAATAAAAGAAACAAAGACCTGGAACTCAACCTCACCCCCACCCCCGAACTCAGAAACATGACCACCCTACACAAGGGCTTTAAAAGGGCTGGCTTAGGAGCAGCCTAAAGGCCCCAAGTTCCCACTTACCAGCTGCCTCATCTGAGCAAAGATCAGACAATGGTGTGAGGTGACAGAAGTATTAACAACCTTCAAGATTTCATTCCCACTAACACAGTAACTGCACATCTAAGAATTTATTGTAACAAAACAGAAATACTAGAAAAGGGTCAGGGTGATAGCTCAGTGGCTTAAGTGCCTGCCTGGCAAGCACAAGGTCCCGAGTTCAACTCCTGGTACAAAAAAAGAAAAAAAGAAAAAAGAAAAGATAGTAAAGAATCACATAAAAAATAATAATCTCAAAGCAGTATCACAGATTAAACTGGAGATAACAAAAAAGGAGGAAATAGAACTTTAAAGTCTTAATAAACAGCCAACAGAGTGTTTGTTGCTGATGCATAAATAAAGCCATTAGAAATGTATATTCCTGAATATTTAATAGGAATCAAAAGTCCTAAGTGTTTAGCTTTCTAAAAATGTAAACGAAGGGGCCAGGGAGGTGGCTCAGTAGAATAAGTGCCAGAGCACAAGAGCCTGAGTTCAATCCCCCGTTCTGCCAAACAAACAAACAAACAAACAAACGAACCAGCAAACAAACCGTAAACAGAGCTGGGGTGTAGCTCAATGACAGAACACTTGCCTAAGACACTCAAGGCCCTACACTGAATTGAATTCTCAGCCCTACAAAAATAAACAAAAAATGGTAAACCACCAAGCTGAGCACAGTCGCTCCTGTCTGTAATCTAGCATGCTGGGAGGCCGAGACAGAGGATTCAAGCCCAGTCCGAGCAGCTTAGTGAGAGCGAGCACCTATCTCAAAGAAGTGGGCGAGGAATGCAGCTCAATGCAAGGCTATGGGTTCCATTCCTTATATAAGGGAGGGCGGGAGCAGACCAGTAAATATACACTATGACTAACTGTGTACAACATCTAGGTTGTAACACTACAAACAGTAAGAACAGGCATGAGTGAGTTGGGTAAAGGTGATTTCTTTTTCCTCCTTTTAATTTCAAACTTTATGCTGCATATGCGTTCCTTAGATACCTGGTATAAAAAAAGTTAAATCTTGAAAGAAAAAGAAATGGTAGCATTTTAGGGGCCAGGGAGATGGCTCAGTGGAATAAGCGCTTCCCTGGAAAGCGCAAGGGCCTGAGTT
>NDGN010906572.1:0-21158 GCA_002564285.1 Tympanoctomys barrerae | reverse complement strand
TACATATATTTTTTCTCCTTTCTTTTTTTCACAATAAAATCGTCCTTTATTTACACTTTTGTGAAGTTAGTAACCAATGACACTAGATTGCTTAGCAACTGTTAGCAATCCTTATGCCCTGAGTAACTTTGGTTGCAAAAGAAAGAATATATTTACAGAACACACCAGCTGCAAGGAGCCCAGCCTCCAGAAGCCTCGTGCCTGGCCTCGCCTGCAGGTGTGGTCCTCCACTCACCTTCCAGGTGCTGCCTGGGGCAGGGGCCTGGGTGGGCTCCCTTCCGCAAATGAAAGCCGCATGCTGGTTGCTGGGGCCCGCTAGAGGTCTTGTCCACATGACGTCAGTGGGGAAGCCCTCACTCTCACCATCGTCGCCCGCTGCCCTGGGCCCAGAAATGAAGCCCATGAGCAAAAGCAGCAGCCCCTCCCTCAGAGAGACTCAGCCGCAGCTAGCAGACCTGCCTTTTGCCAGTCTGCAGGAGGAAGAGGCTTAAGCTCCCAGTGCAGCGCCACGAGGAGGGGCTGCATGTGACGTCACCGTTCCTCTCCCTCCTGCCCAGTGACAGAGGTGAGAGCAAGTCTGCCCACCAGCGGCTCAGCCGGTGGCAGTTACAAGGCAGATTAGGTTACGAATGTGCACTTAAGGCACGCATTTGCATAGCCCCTGAAACTGAGCCCCACATGCAGCCCTGTGGGAAGCCCAGCTGTTGGCGTCCCCCGCAGCAGAGCTCAGCTCCCATACACCCTGTGGTTTCCAGCTTTCCTCATGCCCCTAGAATCCTGCTCCGCACCTCGGCAAGTGGAGACACTGCTGACACTGGGCAGGGGCCGCAGCGTGGGCAGCCACCCATGGCGGCAGCCAGAGCAGCATTTCTGGGAACACTAGGGTGTCAGTGGTGAGCAGAATGGATAAACCAAGCACAGGGCACTCCCGGCGAGGACTGCTCCGCAGCAGCAAGAAGATGGTGACATAGCCACTGCCAAGGCGGTCCCAGGCAGGGGACGCCAGGTGCATGCAGTTTGAAAATAGACCAAACTAATCTGTGGTAGGGACAGGCCGGGAGGAATAGCTGTGCCCCATTTCTTCATCTCAGCAGAGCTGAGGATCGAAGCCAGGGCCTGGTGCGTGCTAGGCAAATGTTCTACCCCTGGGCTCCCCGCCCAGCCCTACCTGGTTTCGAGGCCTTTCAGTGCTAGGAATCGAACCCAGGGCCATACTTCTGCTGAGCACATGTTCACCCCCACTGCCCACTTCTAGATCTGGGCGAAGTTGAGGCCAAAGGTGGGTTCAGCTCAGGACAGCTCCCCACCGGCACAGTCAGAGCAGTGCGTGCTCCACTGGTATTTGGTTATAGATCCACGCGCAGTCCCTAGCATTTCAATAGCAATATTATTAATTAGTAATGAGGAACCTAGAATACTTCCTGTAAAGTTCTAAAATAATCTGTTAAGTCAAGATTCACGAATATCTCTGAAGACTCCCAAAGCCAAAGATGAGCCGAAAGCCCCAGCGGGTGACCCCCTACAGACCACGTACGTGCCTTGCCCACAGGGGCCCATCCGGGGCCCGGGCCTCGTCAGAGGCCACGTGCACTGACGCAGATGGGTCTTCAGTCAGCATCAGCCCCAGAGGCCACGCTGCTGCTGGGACGCCCCACGTCCGTGCGTGGTGTGGTAGCACCACCCACTCGCTTACGGCTTTCAAGTGAAGATGACAAGCACGCAGTTATGACTGTCGCAGTCTCGAGGTTGACCCGACCTCTCGGGGGCACACGAGCCACGCGGAGATGCTGATCCCAGCTTGGGCGAAGGCGCATTTGGGGAGCACTGGACAGCCTGGACCCAGGAGGAGGGGGAGAGCAGGGCTGGAGAGCTGGGGGTAGGGCTCCGCGTTCACGTAATTTCTCCAGAAGGGCACAGGGCCTGGGGTCACCGTCGAGACCTCCACCTCCGAGCCCTCACGCCTTAAGGTAGCATCTTCAATCCGGCAGCAATGCTGGGATCTTGCAGGAAAACACACTCTCAGGCCCGTCCTGGCTGCAGGCAGAGTTTGCAGCCTTCCCACAGGTGCCGGTGTGCCACCTGAGAAATCGCGTCTGTGACCCGAGGCTCAGCGGGTCCACTGCTGTGCACCTCACAGCACAGTGGGGGAGGGAGCGCAGCGCACAGAAACCAGATGACGAGGGGCCAGCTTGTGGGTCTGCAAAATCCATGCTTCTGGACTCTTGGGCTCTATATGAGGTGATGCTGGGACACACAAAACATGGCACAGCACACGTAACACACACACACACACACGCACATACACATGCACCCTGAGATAGGCATCTCAGCCTCTCAGAGCCCAGAGATGGGAGGACAGTCGTGACCCAGGAAGACATGAGTGTGCACCGTGAGCGCCAGACACACACCCCGTGAGCGCACAGAGAGAATGCACCCCATTCTGCACAGGGGTGTGATTCCCGGAACTTACCTGCTAGAGAACCGCCAGGCCATCTGTCCACTGCGTTCCCTCCAAGCGCAGGCTTTGAGGAGCTAGACTCAGAGCATTATGGGAAAGAAAATGAAAACAGATGTGGGCCTTCAGGAGACTTGTGGCTGGGACCACTGGGAAGGGAGGCCTGGCCGTCCACGGTCCGTGCTGCAGGGTGTGGCCTGGTGCGCCTTCCCTCCCCGAGGGGCTGCACCACGCACACTTTGCTTGAGTCCTGACACACCCTGGTGGGACGCCCCAGGCCCTGTGCAGACCTGCAGGTGAGCGAGTTTCTAGGCCCAGACGGAGGGGCTGCTCACTTCCTGCTCAGGGGGAGGCGGCTCTGGCTGCAGCCTGAACGCAGGGAGCATGCACTGCGCACCCGACCCCGCATCTGATAACCAAGCGTGGCATCCTCTGGCCACCAGCACCCTATCCCGGCCCCGGCGACCACCATGCTCCTCCCGCTTCTGTGCACTTGACTAACGTGGATCCCACATCCGTGTGAGTTCCTGCAGGGCGCCACTTAGTGCAGCACCGCAGGCTTCACTGGTGTTGCTGCAAATGGCAGCGTCTCTTTTTAGGGGCTGAATAGGATTCCACTGTGGCATATATTGCAGTTTCTTCGCCCAAGTACCTCTCGGTTGTTCTTCAGCTGAGGCCCTTCTTCTGTGGCGAGTGCTGCGCTGAACATAGACGCGCAGGCAATGCCTTTGAGATCCTGAGGAGTTTCTTCAAGCACACGGTCAGCAGTAGGATTGCTGGCTTCTTGGTAGTTCCTTTTCTTTAGGGACCTCCACACTGTTTTTTTGATTTTAGTATATTTGCCACCAGCATGAGCACCACAGAAGCAGTGCCCTGGAGTGCCTGGCATGAGGACCCTGGAGGGGCAGAGGAAGCCCCAGGCTGGGAATTCTCAGCTGCAGAAGCCGACCAGCCCCTGTGGTGTCAGCTCCTCAGGCTGAGGTTCACCTTTGCGGCTACACACAGGGAGGCGGCAGGTGGCAAGGTGCCTGGTGGCCAGGAGCGCCCCGGCTGGCAGCGGTGGCACGGAGGAGGGCACGGCTTGCTGGGGCCATGCATCCTGGGCCGCCCCCATCCTGGGGTAGGCATGAGCAGTCCTAGGAGAGGCTTTCCCAAGGGGGAAGAAGGTGGCTCTGGAGTGGCGCTGGGGAAGACGCCACCACTCCTGTGAGGACACCGTGCTCTGCTGCCTAGGACTCCCTCTGCAGCCGGGCATGCAGGCCAGAAAGGGCAGCACAGGCAGCTTTCCGGGAGGCTCACTCCCCATCAGAAATGCCTTGTGGTGGACCAGTATTTTGTTCAACCTCCATTCCATCAGAAAGAGTTGGGAAAAGGAAAATGTAATTTTCAGGAACATGGGCAGTGGGAGAGGTGTCACTTCACGGAGAGGAGACTGCACCTCGCCCCGTTTGTCATTCAGAGGCTCTAATGAGTGTGAGGACGTCCACTCGTGCCCCTAAGTCAGGTTTGGTCACAGAACGAATGTGTCATTCCAGCGGAGATGGAACAAGCCCCTGGCGGGGAGGAAGCACAGAGCCCTCAGTCCCTTCTTAGCATTTCTTTCTCTCCTTTCCTGGCCACCATCTGCGAGGTTTTGGTTAAAGATAAAGCGGCTGCTTTTCACATAGCAAATTCAGGCTGCTGATGCTGCTGACTGACAGGAGGAGGGACTGATCCAACAGGCTGGTTCGTTGGTCGTGAGGAAGTGTGCACCACCAGTGTGAACGGGCTGAGAGCGGGTCTGGGCTCCACTGTCACCAGAGGGGCCCGTTCCATTCAGCAGGGACTGAACAGAGGGGCTCACTGAGTTGTCACCCAAAGCAGGATCTGTAAGGCTCCTGTGCACTGTGACAGAGCTGAGATGCTGGCCAGGCCGGAGGTCTGGAGGGGGTCCTTTGTGCCCCCGGACAGGCATCCGGTTCCCAGGCGTGGTGGAAAATCCCTAAGAGCACCCGGTGGGCAGGGCTTGTGGGGCTTTGGCCTCCCCGACCTGGTCCTCCCACGTGCTGAGGATGCGAAGCAGCCCCCACCAGGCACCGGTGCTGTGCGTTCAAGCCCGCACTAGAGAAAGCCCCAACTATGGGAGCTGGTAGGTGCGGCCCTGTGGGGCAGTACGCTCTGTCCCCGCGCCCAGCTGGCCAAGCCTCTCCCCAGTCCTTGCTCTGAGCCAGCCTTCCCAGCCCCAGCATGGCGAGTGTGGGCTGGGTGCTTCCCTGTATAGGGAGCACCCCACGGCTACTGCCCACCCAGTGGGTGTGGCTGCCCCTCCCTACTCCCAACCACACAGGCTCCAGGTGTGGCCTGGGGTCCCCGGGAGCTGAATCTCTTGGCTGGCCCCCGAGGGCTCTAGGTAAAAGGCAAGGCAGGGGCTTCTGCTCAGAGTCTACTTCAGGGTCTTTCCCACCAGACTAGGGCGAGTTGGGCCCGATCTTTGGACAGTATGTCCTGAACAGGGCGCATTTGGTGAGAGAACCCCACAGAGTTCGCAAATAATGAGACCATCCAGCAGCTCCTGCCAGGGCAGCGCTGGAGCACTTTATGGGGATAAAACATCTTTCGTGTGTTGCTATCAGGTCCAAGGGGGACCTAGAAGCTGGGGCTGCACTGAGGGCAGAAGGGGCACCCTGCCGTCTAGCCTGGCTGTGGAGCTTCAACTAAAACTCACAGCAGACAGGCGGCTGTACCCCGCACTGTAGGGTCAGAGAAGGTCGGAGAGGAGAGCCTGTGCCCCAGTGGGTTAGAAGGCCAGCCGGCGAGGTGTGCAGGCAGTGTCCGCGGCGGGGTCCTGTGATGACGCCAGGTGGGGAGCACCGGCCCAGGCTGTAGGACACAGCCTGGAGGGTGTCGGGTTGGGGCCAAGATGTACTGCTTTGGATTCTGAAAAGCTTAAGCTTGTGAACATGAGCGGGGCTGTCACCCTTTCCCTGGGCCCTTTTGCCTGTCGGCTGCCCTCTGAAGGTGGACTGACTGTCTTGTGAGGAGCCTGACGTGCACCAGGGCTTTACTGTGAGGTCATGAATCAGGGAGGGGTGCCTGGTGGCTGTGATGGGGGTATAGGGACAGTGGCGTGGGAAGCAGGGCTCTCGCCCAGCAGGAGCCAGGGGCTGTCCGTGTCAGGTGAGGATGCTCGCTCGGGGGCAGCAGCTGCCCCACACGTGCTGTGAGGCCCTGAGGGAGAGAGAGCTCTCCAGCTGTGTCTGATGGGCAGCGGTGCTCGGCCGGTGCGGGGAAGGTGTCACTGGACTCGCTGGCGGAAGGAAGCACACAGTGCTCCTGACCCTGCCCGCGTGTATCTCTTTTCATTTCAGCAAACCCCTGGTCACCCTGGCTGCATCTGCCAGTGCCCAGGCACAGGGCAGAGCTGAGCAGGAGACCCCTCCACACGCTAGATCTTTGCCACGGCGGTACCACACGACGTGTGACCGTGAGTGGGCTGGAGGATCCACAGAGCCTCCTGACACGCCCAGGTCAGTGAGTCTCTCTGTGCGAGATCTCCTTCCACCAGGAAACCCAGCCAGACCACTTTCCAAAGCGCACGTAAAAACAAAAGTATGGGGGGAAAGGCACAGTATCTTTGGCTTTTCCAGAAATGCAAATCAAAACAACACCAGAATTCCGTCTTACTCTTAAAAGGAGAGCCATCGGCAAGAACTCAGGAACCCGAAAATGCTGGTGAGGCTGTAGGGGAAACAGAACTCACAACTGCCCCGGCGGTCGGCGGGGAGAGCCCCCAAAGCCCTAAAATGAGAAATCCCCAGTGACGCAGCCGTGCCCTCGCATGCCTCCCCAGAGCCGCCCACACAGACAGCGACACGTGCGTGCGCCTGGGCCCGTGGCGGTGCAGCCCGGAACAACTGAATCCTGGAAGCGGCCTCTGCACCCATCCACAGGTGAGCGGAGGAAGAGCGTGCGGCGTGTGTGCAGAGGAGCGCGGCTCTGCCATGAAGGACGAATTCGAGCCATTTGTAGAAAAGGCACCTGGAGACCACGATGCAAGTGAAAGAAACCAGACGCAGGAGGCAGTTAGGTAGAGTAAGGTCAGGTCTGAATGATTTAGAGAGGAAAATAAAAGGTGCGTGGAGCAAACCTTCCCTTCCCAGACTCCTGCGCTTCTTGGGTTTGACTGCAAGGTTCTGTCGCATTGGTTGCGTCCACACTCCAGGAAGGATGATGCATCAGATGCGGGATCTGCGGCTCAGCCTGCCTGAAGTCAGAGCGAGGGGCGTGGCCTCTGCCACCCTGTTGTCCTGTCACCAGGGACCTGTGACACCCAGCCCTGTGTCCCCAGGGCTTCAGCAAGGTACTCTGAGTCCCTCTGGGACTTTGGCAGTGACCCTGGGGCACTTTGAACTTGGCTGGATAGGTCAAGTGACTGACAGAGGCTCTGGGGACAGGAATGCTGGTCACCATGCTGGGACCCTGAGCGCCTGCAGAAGCTTTTGTTGTAGGTGTTTGGAACATCTCTGAGGAACTTGTTGGAATTCCTGCCTTCCTGTTGGGGCAAAGGGGACTTGAAATTATGCAGACTGAGAGCGGAAGGGAGGAGTGTGTGGGCTGATCCACCGGAGATGGGGCTCTGTCCTGAAATGACGGAATGATTAGCTCTGGTGTGAGTGCCAGGGGCAGGGAGGGCTTCGCAAGGATGGTTTCAGGAAATCTAGTGTGCAGTGAGTACTTGGGCCTGGACACTAGGCTGGAAGGGTTCCCTGCCCAGTGAGCACAGAGCGACCCCAGGAGAGGGGCCGTGAGTGCCTCAGGTCGGGGAGAATGCTGGGCTCAAGGCTGCTGGGCTGGTGTCAAGGGGCTGCCATAACCAGTCCTTCCGAAGTTAGTGGCCTAAAGCAGCGGACTGGGGCCTAGAAGCTCCTACCAGCTCTGAGCTGAGCCATGCTCCCTCCAGAGAGCTAGGGGGCATCCTCCCGGCCTCTCCCAGCTCCCGGGGACACTGGCTGCCTTTGTCGACCCCACTGGTGGGCCCACACATTCCGTGTCTGCCACCATCGGCACGCGGCCTGTCCCCTTCTATCTCAGTTTCCATGTCCAAGTTCCCTCCTTTATAAGGGCAGCTGTAGTTCCAGAATCCACCTGCATTTCTGTGGGAACGCGGTTTAACTCGGTGCTGTTCACAGGGCCCCTGCTTCCCAGCGCAGCCCCTGCGTGCTTCCAGGTGGGAGCGGGTGTTGGAGGACGCTGTCCAGCCCGATCCGTGGTCAGCACCAAGTGAGGGAGGAGTGGGTCAGAGCTCCCCGAGGAGAGGCGAGGTTAGAGGCTCAGCGTGCCCATCCCGTTGCATGCTCCTCATCCATAGGCCCAGCACAGGCGTGAGCACACGAAGAGATAGCCTGGTTGGGAAACACAGGAGCCTGCTGGACTGTCGCCAGCCTTGCTTCTGAGCTGGAAGTGTCCGTCGTCGGCCTGGATGGCTTCTCTCCTGTGGGTGAGAACAAGTCCATGTGACAGCCAGAGGCAGGGGCCCCACGCCAGGGATGCACCTTCCTTGAGGGGCTCCGGTGGTGTTCAGACCCCACAGGTCAGACGCTTCACAGAGCCTGGCCCACAGCTAGCCACCGGGAGAGACCGCTTGCATCTGCACTGGCGCAGTCTTGCTGCGTCGTAAGCATGTGGCTACTGGGGAGAAAACAGTCCTCGCTTTTGCACTCTTTCATGTAGAAAATCGCTCAAAGGTTTCAAGGGACCAGACACCCCCAAATGCCACTCCTGAAGCCGTGAGGCAGATTGAAGGCATCCTTCCCTGGCCAACGTGGGGTCTCTGCTCCAGCTCTGGCTAATTTTCCTGACCTGCACACAGAGGGCCTGTCGATTCTCATTTTTCTGGCCTCAGACAAAGAGTCTTGGACTCTGCTGAGGGTTGCCCGCATGGGAGGCGTGTGTGGGAGCTCAGGGAAGGTTCGGACACACGGCCCTCGACATCTCTGGGGGCCTTGCCAGCCCACGGCGGGTGGAGTTGGTGCTCTCCGGGATGCCTGCTGCAGCCAGAAGCTCTGCCAGGTGAGAGGCCCGGTGAGCACCCACAAAGGATCCCCAACGAAGAGTTGGTAACACCGCTGTCTCCTACAGATGTGTTACAAGCATGTTAAAATACACAGAGTTCCATGGCCATAAATTTTGGAGGATGCCTCAAACCAAGTCAGAGAGGAATTGCTGGGAACGCATGGGGAAGCCAGGACCCTGCCTGTGCAGCCTACCACGTGCGCTTGCCCTGACGGACTTGGCATCCCTGGCCCTGGGGGTGGGGGTCCTACCCGGTGAAGCCCACCAGCCAGCGAGGAAGTGCGGCCTCATACACAGGGACCTCCGCAGGCGTGGTGCTGAGAGACCTGCAGTGTCCCTTCCTGTTTCTGGACTCTGATCTCGGGCCGGGGGTGTAGCTCAGCGGTGCCGCCTCTGCCTGCTAAGGGCAAGGTCCTGAGTGTGGTTCTCAGCACACACAAAAGAAACGCCAGACTCTCACCTTAGGCAATAAGCAGTGTAAAGGGAGGAAGCAGTCCCTCTCCTGGAAGCTTTACTTAGGCAGGTAACTAATGCCGTCTGTCTTCACAGGCTTCTTTGGGGAGGGCTTAGCCTGATGTTTAGCCAGTCCCCGATTCCCATGGATATATGTTGAATGAGTACCTGACATTTCTCAGAGTCTGTGAACTTGCAGGTACAAAATAGCATGCAGAACAGGAGACTGGCTTAGCGGGCACAAGTGTTATTCTTAAGAAATGCATGACAGATTCAGCTGTGTTGGGTGGTTTGGAACGTCTGAAACCCACACGTAGCGGTCGTCGGGCCAGATTGCAGGTAGGAGAGCCCTGTTTGTCGGGTGTGGTGGGGGCATGGCCTGCCTACACGGTATAGGAGCCTGCCAGCTGCACGCGGCTGTGCAGATGTGCTGCCCACCCAGAGCGCCCGTGGTGCAAAGCCACAGGACGAAGCGTTGGCTGTGGCAGGCCACGTAGGTGGTAGGAAAAGCGAGCTGCTTTCATTTCCTTGACGAAGAAGAGATTGGGCTGGGGGAAGGTGTGGGCCAGTGCAGAGTGGGTCACTTCTCCTGACGGGTCACTTCTCCTGACCTCTCATCTTGATGACCTTAACATCCAAAGGGCACGGCGGGCCACCAGGAGAAGCAGCAGGACACACGAGCTTATCGTGCCGGGGTGGCCTCCACACGTGTCATCTCAGATCACTTGTTTGCCGCCATATGCTCGAAGATTTCCGTCCACCGGGAGACACGGCACAGCATCCTTCATCCCCCGCTCCCTGGGCGTTCGGCAGGGGCGGGCTGGGGTGGCACACCCTGAGATTCTGGACACACCGCCTGCAGGGGTCTGCCAGAAACAAATGCTCGCTTTGAAGCCTCATATTTTACCTGAAAAATTCATGTGCCCTGAAGCCACAGAGGAAGAGCCAGATATGTTTGACTCTATAAAAATTAAAGTTCCTGACTATCAAGAAAACATACCATTTCAATTCTACAGAACAAAAATAGAAGCCGAGGGAACATTATAAAATCCATTGGGTGGTTCTCCTTGATAAGTCAAGAGCTCTTTAAAATCAATGAAAACAGGAGCAACATTTCAGCTTGGTAAGGGTAAGGTGCCGAAGGGACGATGGTGACAAGACACAAACCAGCAGGTCAGGCAGGTGGGTCTGTGATGGTTGGGAATACATGAGGAATCCTCAGATTCACTTGTGTGTGACAGAAAACCCTGATCTAGTATTTCATTAATCAGATTGGCAGAGATTAAGGAGTTACTAGTCAGGGTTTGGAGGCTGGGGAGAGCCAGGTTTATGCAGGCGGTTGGTGGAGAGCACATTGGTCAGTTGTGATTATTTGGCAAGGCCCGCCGGGCACAGCCTTTAGCCAGCAGTTCCAGCTGAGGGGTCATTCCACGGGCGAGTCTATGTTGTCCCATGGAATTATTCTCCAGAGAATCTCACGAGTGCTCAGGGACCGCATGGAAGAGCTATTCGTGGTAGGAAACGAGCCTCGCAGATCCCTTAGGCTGAGAACCACAGAACATCCACAGACCAAGAAGCCAGGCAGCTTTGGTCACGCGTGAGGAACAACCCACGAATGGCCGCGACAGTGACCAACAGCTAACGTCCACATATGGAAGGTGGTGCACGTGCCGATCCCATCTGTGGGCAGTGGAGGGCCTGGTCACAGCGGGCGCCTCTGCGTTGGCAGGTCACTGAAAAGGCCACGCAGCTCCTCCAGGGCCTGGGTCAAGAGAGCTGGGGAGACAGCGGCTTCCTTCTTAGGTGACAGCGGCGGGCTTGACTTACTCTCCAGTAAGTTGCTGATTCAAAACAGTTTGCTCAGGAAGGAGTTTAGCTTCAAAATTCCTATCCATTCTTTGCACGTAATAAAACAGATTCACAGGCATTTCGGTTCTTTGCGTGCCACTTCCACATCTGTTCCCAGATGCCCTGCGCTAGGTTGGAGCTCAGGCAGTGGGCCCTGGAGGGAGTGCCCGGCACCCCGGCCTCTGCGCTGGCTCCTTGAAGCCCCCAGGTGGGTATGCGGGTGCCTGTGCGCCGGCTGCTGTGTCCCATGCCCTGCGGGGAGAGGAGATCTCCCCGTTTCCTCCCTCTCTTCTGCTTTTCCTGCTTTGTACTTTTTGTAGTTCCACACCTCCACCCCTTTTTAGGAAGTATGGGGGTGGGGGGATAATTGATCCCAGGGTCTTTAACCTGAGCAGCCCTTTTAGATCTTTTAATAGGGCCTGTGAGTCATTAAGTTGTCCGGGCTGGGCTCAAGCTTGCGGTCCTCCTGCCTCAGCTTCACAGAGTGCTGGGATTTTAGACCGTGCCACCACGCCTGGCTCCCGCCTTGTGCTTTAATGGCAGTACTGGCAGAGACAGCAGAAGGCTAAGAACTGCTCTTTCCCGGCACCTGCCATCTGGGTTCTACACACCCTGCTTCGTCCCCTCTGACTCCCGCTGAAGCAGCGCGTGCCCTGGCACACTGTGGCTCAAGCTGTGGTGGGCAGCCCCCTTGAAGAATGCAGTGCCCGCGTGTCGGGGCACAGCCTCCTGCCCTCTGGACACCAGACCTGGGGCCTGATGCTGGGCCTGCGTGGCTGCCCTGGGGGGGCGCAAGCCCTTGGTGTGGCTGTCACTGCTTCGACAAGCCCCCATGTGTGAGGGATGGATGCCCCCTGGCAAGATACGCCACTGTCCCCGCAGCAGGTCACACGGTGTGAACCCTCCTACAGACTGCTTTTTCCCAGGAGGTTGGTTATTGGAAGTGACTTTTGCATGAGATCGGTATCAAAGTGGCCGGCTGCACACCACCAGCATCTTCTGCCTAGAAGCTGCCTGGTTTCTTGTTCTGTGGATGTGCTACGCTTGGGTGACGCGGCTCCCAAGGGAGAGATCCGAGTTTCAGTTTCCTCTAATAAACAGTCCTCTGCTCAGCGCCACAGTCCTGGGAACATCGCTCACGTAGTGCCTGGAGGTGGATCTCTGGGCCCAGGGGATACATCCGCTTCCCGTTTGGGTGGTCACAGCCACTCTGCAGCAGTGTGGGGCCCTCTCCCGGGACACAGTGGGGCCGATGTCTAGCCTCCCAGCCTCTTCTCTCTTGGGGCCACCCACCCTGCCTCCTAGGGAGTGCTAGGAGGGTCCTGCCAGACACCCCTCCCGGGCCTCCAGTGCCAGTGCTCCCTGTGCTGGCCCTCCTGCTCACTGCCTTCCCTCCCTGCCTCTCGGCTTCTCCCAGTGCTGTGAGTCTGTTCTTGGGACAGCCACAGGGCACAGAGGTGGCCTTGGCCGTGAATGTCAAGGTCTCCATGGTTACGCAAGCAGAGCCAGCTGGGCTGGGTGGTTCCCTAGAATCCAGGAAACTGGGAGCAGTGTCCCCAGCCACAGGGATGCCGCCATCTTTCCTGGACACATGGAAGAATTCGTTGTGACCCCAGATTTCCACGGGAGGGTCAGACCCACCTTGGGCTCCCATCCATCCACAGGGCAGGCGGCCGCGCTCCCTTGCCTGGTGGGTGCTGGGCATTCGAGGTCCGCACTGTGGGCGTCCCCTGTGCCGTCCCGCTGCTCTTGGTCAGCACAGCCCTCCAGCCACCGGGTTCTGCCCGGTGAGCAGCCTGCTCCCTCCACTGCTAGAATTCTGGTTCTTTTCATCTCCGCGGGCGCCTGGCCTGGGCTGCTGCAGGCCCTGGCCGTCACCACCACCCTTGTGTGGGAGCATCCTTGGTTTGTTTGTGCTCTGACTCTGTATCTTGCAGCAGGGAATTCACCTTCCTGGTGGGGAGTCAGCGTCCGCCCCTGCCCCAGGCGTGGCTCCCAACCTCCCCCAGCTCCCAGAGCGGAGTTTAGGCAGAGGAAGGCTGAGCTCCCCGAGCTGCCCCCACCCCTTTCACAGACTGTGGGAGCCTCCCGCAGCACACCCTCCAGGGCTCCACGCTGCCCACCACGAGCCTTTTGTGGCCCATGCCAGACTTTTCCTTGTGCATAAGGCCCGGTGCTGCTCAGCCCTGGAGAAACCACCCAGATGGTGGCAGTTGGCTATGATCTCTGGAAGCAGAGAATTATTCTTACGCGAATTTAGTGACCGTAGGAAGGAAATCAATGCATGTGCACAGTGAGTGGTGACCTCGCACTGTCCACGCCCTCCTCAGCACATGGGCCACACACCCAGCCACAGGGTGCCACAGGCGCCCACACATGCGCACCACGTGCTCATGCCTCAGCTGAGGCACACCTACTCCTCATGGGATTCTGTCACCCACACACACACACACACACCTCCAGCTTTTCCTGATGCTGCACCCTGAGGTGCGCACCTCTGTCCCTGAGCACTGCTCTGTAGTGGTGACTTTTGTCCTCTGGGGTCCCAGCCCTCCTGTGGGAGCTCCAGGGCAAGCTGTCCCCATATCTCTGCCATGGTGGAGTTCACTGGTATCTGGGTAAGTGTGGGTGTCCCCAAGGTGGGTGAGGGTAGGGACCCCGGTTGGTTGGTCAGGGTCCGAGCAGCCACAGTTGGGTTAGAGGAGTCCGGCAGGTACTGGTAGAGTTGTGTCACCCTGTGACGGTGCCTGGACACCAAGCCAGCCAGACCCCAGCCAGGGCTGCAGGCTTCCCCCGGCAGCTCCTCAGAGCTGCTCTCCTGCGCCCCGCTCAGCACCTCCCTTGCTGTCTCTGAACTAGGGTCCCCTTTGAGGTCAGCCCCTTTTGCCCCAATAGTGAGGCCTACAGGGCACCTCCCGTGTCAGACACGCAGTCCAGGGTGGCCTGGCTGGCCGGTGACAGGTAAGTGGGTATTTCCTCTTTCCGGGTGCAGGTTGGGCTCAGAGAGCTCAGATGGCCCCCCGGGTCCCCCAGCTCTGGGTGGCAGGTGAGGTCTGAGCTGCCTTAGTCTGTTGTGGCTGCCGTCACAAACCCTCTCAGGGGCAGCCTATCACAGTAGGAGCTTCTCGCTCGCTGTTCTGCAGGGTGGGCAAGGCTCAGGTAGAAGGCAGACAGGTCTAAGTGGAGCAGGACCTGGTCTCTGCCCCGTGATAGCTGTGAGTGAGCAGCCCCTCAGGCCCCTGCACATCCTGGCCATACCCTCAGCACCAGGGCAGGGGCTTGGGTTGCAACAGGACTTCTGTGACTCCCGTGGCCTGTGGCCTATGTGGCTCATAGTCTTCTCCCTGCTGCCTGTGAATGGTGATGACCTGAAGTTTCAGAAACCCCAAAACCTCTGAGATGTCCCTAGATTGGCAGAAAGCACCGCCCCCCTCCCTTGCTTGCTGTGAGGTTTTGCTGGGAACAAGGACCTGAGCCTTGGTGCCGTGGCCTCTACGTTCTCCCAGCCTCCTGTGTCCTGCAGTGGTGCTGCATCCTAGGCTGCCCTCCTGGCCTCCCGCTCTTCGGATACCGCTCTTAGTGTGAGCCCCAGGCTGCAGCCGCCCATCCTGAGCAGGGGCTGCTGGGGGCAAGGCCCTCCTATAGCACCGCAGTGCTCTCACCCTGTGAAGCAGGCCTCTGGGAGCCGGGCATCTGGCTGCTGCCCTGAGAAAGGAGACAGAGCTGTCTCTGCGCCCTGAGCCCAGCGCGCAGTAGGTATCAGGCCTGTGCTGAGTCCACAGTGCTGACCGATCACGCTTCCCCGCCCTCTCATCTGGACCCATCCTGGTTCCTGAAGCTCAGAATGGCAACACATGCGCTGTGCCTCTCCTCCAGCTGCCCCTGGGAGCCCCAGGAACTGCAGCTGCTGCAGAAGCAAGTGGGTGGGGGCAGGCTGAACCTCCACTTCTGCTGACCCTTCACAGGGCACTCCCCAGCTGAAGAGGCGTCTGTCCTAGTAATAAACAGGATGCCGGAGGCCATACTGCTGCAGGGCACCAATGCAATACAAACCACCTGACAGTTCTCGCTAACATCGAGGCCCGTGTTGCTCGACTCTTCCTGCAGAGTCGGCAGGAAGAGGAGGCCTGCGAGGGCCTGGCCAACGTCAGCGCGTGGACGTGGAGTCCTTCCTTCCTTTCTGAATGGCTCAGCTAGTGGGAATGTGTGCAGGGGCTGGTCAGCAACCGTGTCGCCGCCGTGTGTAACAGTCGCATGTATTTGGTGCCTGGGAAATGAAGGAAATTATATTCCCTCTGCCCCAGGTCTATCTGCAAGCACAGCTGCAAGTGAAGTTTTTAAAGGAATTTGAAATTAAAAAACAAAAAGCTAGCTATTTTTGTAAGCATCAGGCCAACCCCAGAAAGGGAGTATGTGGGGTCTCTGGGGTCCAGCCCTACTGGTGGCAAGGGCATGGCTTCCACCCACCTGCGGCCATGGCTGAGCTGCAGGGTCTGCAGTGACTCTGCGAGAGCTGGGTCTTCCCAGCCACAATTCCTTTCCACTCTGATCTGAGCAGAGTTGCTGAGGTCACTTCGAGGGCCAGTTGACAAATGGCCCTGTGCTTTGTCTCATGACAGACAAAGATAAGCCCTCCAGCCTGGTCACCTGCCGGATCACCAGCATGCCTGGGAGACGTGTCAGCCTCTTCTTTCCTCTGCTGGCTCTCGCCAGGGGAGGTCCCCCCACCCTGACCTGCCTGTCCCCAAGTGGCTGGCACCTGCAGGGGAACCCCCTGGGCACCAACCTCATGTACTTCCCTGCCTCGCAGCCTTGCTCAGGGTCGAATGTGATGACATGTGTAAGACACAACTCCTGCTGGGCACAGTCAGCCCTCTCTCCCTTCATCCTCTGCCGTCAACATCGCTGTCATTAAACATGAGCAGTTCATTAATTTTCCTGATCGTGCCATGGCACCGCTGCCAGCTGTCCCTGCGGTGCTGTTACCTGCTCCACCTGCTGTCCACACAGCGCGTGATGGTTCTTACAGCCCCTTTCTGTCCTCTACTGGAAGGCCTTCTGTGGCTCTGCGTTGGTCTCCGGTCCTGTCAAACCCGCATGCACAGCAGGTCCTTATTCTGTGTGTGATGGAAGGAGGCAGTGCCAGCTGGGGCAGCCGTCTGTTGACCTAGTGACTCGCTGTTCTCTCAAGCAAAGCCACGCAGGAGTTTGCGCCAGAGCTCACTGGAGGGCTCAGGTTGCCCAAAAGCCCTGACATCCCAGCCCCAGGTCTCTGCGCTGTGTTCTCTGCCGAGCCCGTGAGCTGTGGTCCTGTCCCTCTCTGTGCTGGCAGCAGCCCCTCCTCTGGGGGCCCATCCAGGGCTCACCCCGGGAACAGCGGCTGTGTGGGACGAGGAGGAGGTCTGCGTAGCGGCAGTTCAGGCTTGGCCTCGGCCTGCCTGAGGGGCTCAAATGCGCAGCCCTGGACAGCGATGTTCCCCTGGGCTGCACAGATGCCAGCTCAAAGAGAAGGGCCTGGCTTGGGATCCTGACCCAACTGCTGTCAGCGGAGGTGGCCTGGGCGAGGTCCACTGGCCCCCCAGCGTGTCTCCCTGAGTGACCAGTGCTTCCCTCTAACATGGAGACGGTCCAGGCATCGCGTGCGGGACACCTGCTTGCAGAGCTCCTTAGAGTGGCCTGCGGGATGCGTCGTTAGGCAGTGGCTATGATGAAGATAAAGGTGGCGGGGGAGTGGTTAGGTGCAGTGTCCTGATGAAGACCTTGTGATGACAGTGGCTCCGATGCTGGTGACAGTGATGTCTCCTGGGTCTAGTGCTGTGATTTCTTCTGCATCGACATCCACGAGTCTGGCGCGTGCCCACCTCGTGCTGTCACGCCTCCCTGGGCCCCTGTCGGGGAGCGGTCCCATCCTGCGACATTCACCATCCCTAGGCTCTCCTCGACTCCTGAGCTGCGCTGTCCCCTTGCCGTGCGTGCTGTCACCTACTTGCCTGCCAACCTGCGCCTGCCCCGGTGCGGAGCCCTGCTGGGAAGACGGAAGTGGCTGCCTTCTTCCCCCTGGTAGTTTTGAGATGTGTGAGATTCTGCCCTGGAATTTTCAGTTTCCTCCAACTGCAGGAGGTTAATTAGTCCGGTTACTTCACAGTAGCATTTACAGTCTTCTTATTAACTGCATGGTACGCAAGGGCTCCGCCTCTTCATCTGGACTTTTGAGGAAAGGTGAGCGGCCAGGCTGTAGGAGGAGTCGCAGAGAAGCCAGGGTCGAGGGCAGAGCTGGGTCGCTGGACCCAGCCCGGCTGTTGTGAGGCACGTCCCAGGGCTCAGTGTGCCTCTTGGGTTTGGCCAGGGAGAGAAATAGCGGACACATATTCGTGTTTGACAGACTCGGCTTTAGGGCACTTTGAAAAGCACAAGTCATCGTGACCTTTCCAAGAGCGGATTGGGAAAAGGTTGAGGAAAAGAAAGTTGTGGTTTAAAGCCAGCAGAAGGTGTTCTGCGGCACTGCACACCTCGGGGAGGACATTTCTTCTTCGTGTGACTGAGTGGCTGTAAATAAGGCTTGAGCAAGAAAGGAAGAGAGAACAGGCAGGTTTATTTGCTGCGAGGTATGGGAACTGGAGCCTGGGCCAGGCCCCAGCGGGCCGCGGCACTTGTCTTTTGCCCTTCGGCTGCTCAAGCAACTGTCCTTTCCCACATTGCCCAGTCCCCTGACCTGACTCAGTTGTCACTCGCTTGCGTGAAGTCTTCCCCTACCCTTCAGACTAAGTCGCTTCCTGACCAACCATCCCTGTTTAGTTTATTTTTAATAACAATATCAGGCATGTGCCCCATGTCAAGGTTTGACTTGGAATGGAAAAGACTCTTCATAATTACACTAATGGCTCCCCAGGACGTGTTTTGTAAATGTCGAGCTGTCCTAAGGCCAGGAGGAGAGTGCAAGCCAGAATCATGGAGAAAGCCCCGCTGTTCGTCTCCCGTGGCTGGCAGCGCTGCAGCAAATTTGCTGTCTGTGGGCTGCACCCAGAGGTGCTCTGGAACGTGCCCCACAGACGAGGCCCCGGGCACTCACTGCAGCATCCCTCAGAATGGCACAGACGAGCCAGAGCCAGCACAGGCACCGTCCATGTTGGCACTGTGGCGTATTCCCACAGTGCAGTTCTGTGGCAAACTATGCACACTCACATACCCCCAGGGACGATCTAACAGAAAGGCAGATGAAACCCGCAGACTGAGAGTGACAGAACAGTACCATTTGGATGACACACAAATTTATATGATGGTTAAACCTTTGCATGCTGTGTCTTGTTCATGTTTATAAGGAGCAGAAGCTTGAACAGGAACAGAGAAAACACAGGCAGGCCTCCGGGTCGTGGTGCTGCCTGGGTGCCCGGGCAGGGGTGCGGGTTGGGAAAGCAGGCTTCTGGCCGGGTGCAGCGCCTCCCGAGGGGCCTCACCTGCCCGTGCAGGTGGAGAGGGCTGGGGCCTTTCTGAAGATCTACAGCATCTCACAGCATGGGTCTGGCTGTAGCCTTGAACAGATGGTACGCAATTGTTTCAGAGCGTCACAGTCTCTCATAAGAGACGCAATTCTTGGATTCAGATAAGCCAGGGCCCGGGCTAGGGCTGTGGGAAGGTGACAGAACAGACCAGAAGAGGCGCTCTGTCTGTGCCCGGTCTTTCTCCAGACCAAGACTGTAGGCACCACAGCAGCTGTTCATCCAGCAGCCACACACACACACATGCACGCACACACGCACTCCTAGGACTTGTGTCTCAGAGGGATGGTTATCACCTGCAGAATCTGAGAAGGGGCCTCCCTTTGGGGGGTGAACAGTGAGCTAGGAAACATCAGAAGAAGCCAAGTCCCCGGTCAGGTCCCACCTCAGAGTTATCTACTTGCTGATTTGGAATGCTTTCTTGTTGCTCCTGCGCTCCTTTTATGAATAGAAAGGGTATTACCTCGTTTAAGATGAGTTAATTAAGGAATTATAATTCCCAGAAAGCCTCTTTGACATAATTTAAAAACCCAGGTAGGTATAATCCCATTTAAAACCTTAAATTAAATGGGAGACTAGAAAGTACTGTTCTGACTGTACCAGCAATCCCAGCAGGGAAGCCTGGGCAGGAGGCAGGAGCGCTAGTGAAAGAGGCCGTCAGACACTGGGGGACAGGGAGAGCACTGGGGAGGGCTCGCAAGGCCACAGCGTGGGGGGGGGCCTCGGGAGGAGGCCACGGCATGCGTGGGGGCCTCGGGAGGAGGCCATGGCATGTATGGGGGCCTCAGGGGGAGGCCACGGCGTGCGTGGGGGCCTCGGAAGCTGCTCTGAGGGAACACCTGGGTGAGTCCCCAGCAGCCTGCAAGCAGGCGCTCTGTAACAGCGCCCGTCCTGGGTGAGTGGCCAAAGGCCACCGGCGTCGCTGCGGGGTTCCTCCAGGACGGGCTTCGTGCACCTCCCGACGTGATGCTCCAGGAAGGGCTGTGACATTCTACCTCGTAACACAATTGCTGGGCCCAGGACCTAGAGTGTGCAGAAACAAGTGAGGGCTTCTGAGCCCTTTGGCTTGACTTGACTCTGTTTACTTTGAAAACCCAGACTGTTCGAGTACAAAGAAATTAAATGGAATGTCTGGCCCGGTGAGGTCTACACTTGCCAGAGCCGCGCGGCGGCAGCTCAGGATGCCACCCGTGCTCCGCGACTTCTCCCAGCGCGCAGGACAGGGTGTCTTCGTGGGCAGCTGGCTACACCTCCCCACGGGAGGCCGTGGGACAGACCCTGACCTGCACCCGTCCCTGTCCAGGTGGCCCTCGCAAGCCGCTGGCTTTCTCCCAGACCGCGATGAGGAGAAGCATTCGTGCTAACAGCGCTGCAACGAGTGACAGCTGCTGCCGCTCGCGCTGTGGGTTTCTCAGGATTTTCCGGTGAGAAGTTGCTGCGGCTGAAGGTGTGCTTGGCAGCCGTCTCACGTAGCTTGATCTCAATAAATGTTAGTCATTGTTATTACTTTTATTGAACTTCCAGTTCAGCTATGTAAACTCACGGGAGAAATAAGTGATCCAATGACAAAGAAAACAACTCTATGGCTTAATATGGACCAAATCTAAGAGTTGTGAAGTAGGCAAAAAATGGCAATGCCTTTGTTTGGCCAAGCTGTCAGGAAAAGACAAGTTGGCTTCGTGGGCTGCGTACTGTCTTAAGATAAATGAGGGTGGTGAGAAGCAGTCTGAGATTGCAACTTTTGGTAGATGGAAAACTGGCAAATGCGAAGATTGGTGAGTAACACTTCAAAGCACAAGTTGTCTTCTCAGATGAGAAACACCTTTGCTGATTAGCTGCCAGGGACTATTAATAGGAAGCTGAGTAATTGGAGTGATTGGCAGGCAAAGAGGCAGGCCCGTCTGCTTAGTGCATTTTTGTGGTGTTGTCAGTGCAGGGCCTGCGCCGGGTGAGCTGGAGAGGCCTGCTCCGTGGGCCTTTGAGGAGCTGGCCCTGCAGGGACAGCCTGGGATCGCTCCTACCCCAGCATCAACGGCTGTGGTCCTGCCCGTGACGCCATGGAGGCCTGTTTTAATCCAGGGGGTCAGAAGTTCTTGGGGCTCTGCAGAAGCCCAGACCAGAGGGCATGGGGCAACGATGCAGGGCTACGTGTGACTGCAGGCACATTTGCGGCCCGAGCAGTGTTGAACTAAGCTCCTAGGAGGGCCCTGGGCGCGGAGATGGGGCTGCACCAGGGCACCCGTCTTGTTACAGCTCGGAGGGCGGCCAGTACGCAGACCCCTCTTGCCTCCTCCTCCCGCTCGCAGGCAGCAGAGCCGTGTGAGGGTGGTGACGGATTCCTGGTAAGGACCCATCCTCCAACGCACACAGCGAGGGGGCCAGATGGCAAGTGGCATCCTAAGTGAAAACGGCCTTCTTAACCAAAAGAACACATGCAACTGAAGACTCCCACTTCGTCTGGACAGCTTTGGTGTCATCCATCTGTGGCCTAATGCCATTGAAATGGGTTTCCCCTGCCCCTCATAGACAGGCTCAGAGACCCTGCCGCCGCTGCTGCCCCTTCCCCGCGCACCCCTGTCTGTTGGGTGGCAGGGCCCGAGTGTCCCGTGGCCGGCTTCGAAGCTACCCTCGAGGCCGGCAGTGCTGTGTCACACTGTGCCGTGAAGGGTGAGTGCGCAGATGGGTGCTGGCCGTGTTCCATTCCCGAAGAGTCCTCCTGCTGAGCCAGTGTGATGTGGATAGGAGATGACCGTGTGTTGCAGGCCAAAGAATGAGACGCAAAATGATTAAGAATTAAGGTAAAAGACACCTCAGGTTAGTAGTTCTTGCCAAAAAAAAAATATGATAATAATAAT
>NDGN010904909.1:0-15875 GCA_002564285.1 Tympanoctomys barrerae | reverse complement strand
GCTTTGCTAAGTTTGTTCTAAGTAGGTGCTTTAGACCACTGAGCCATCTCACCAGCCCCATATTTTTAGAACTTTTATTTTTTCTACATGTATTATCTTCACCCATCAATATTTTTAAGAACTTATTTTTTAAGGTAATATGGTCTCATGGTTGTTATAGCTTATTTAACAAATTTTTTTATTTCAGAGCAAGTAGATTGTTTCTGGCTTCTTTTTCTGTAAACGATGCTTTAATGGCCCTCTCTGGCTGACCCTCTGCATTTATCCCAAAGACCTTGCTGCATCTGGTTTTGTTGGAGACATCTGTTTTCTCAATGCCCTGAAGGCCTGTGAAAGTCATGCCAGGCTCTCATGATGGGCTTCTTAGGTTGAGGAATCAGTTCCTTTCATCTGGATTGTTGATTCTCAACAAGACTGATGGGGCTTGGATTTCTGTGAAAGCTCTGGTTCTCTTTGTGTTTCCTCTGTATCCTTTATTTTTGGCGTAGATTAACTCAACCATAAAATTGTGTAGTTATAAGGTGAGGAGGTTGCATGCCCAGACACCTGCCTCTGTGACCTTTATATTTCTCTTAGCTCAGGACTATAGGCCACGTTGGGGAAGGAAAAGAGAACTCTAGTAATATTAGTCTGCTCCCTCAGTCCAGGTGAAGCAGGGTTCTTAAAAGGACCAGCCAGTGGGACATTGGATCATTACGGACCAGTGAGCAGCTTGGGGGTTTTGCTAAAGCAAGCAAGGCAGGCTTCACCTTTCTCTGAGGTTGGGTGGAGGCTGATTGTTCCCATGAACTGTCCAGGGAAGCCATGGACATGGCCGGTGCTGTGCTTGCAAACCTCTTGGCTTGGATGACAAGTTCCTAGGACATCCCTCTGATGTTGGGGAAGGACATGTAGAGTGAGCATATCAGACATCTGAGGGTGGCAGTTAGTGAGCAGCCCTCGGCTGTGACAGGAGTAGCCTCTCTTGATTAAGAACTTGCTGTAGGCCAGACCTTCTGGAACCCTCTCCTGCTGACATAGAGAACAGAGTGGATCCCAGAGCCCAGAACATGAGACTAACCAGACTAGAAGTTATACTAATCTCCCTGGACAACGAAATCAAAATTCCACAAGTGTAGTATCTTAAAGCAGCAAAGATTTATTCTGTTATAGTCCTGAGAAATGCGAAATCAAGGTGTTGGCAGGATGGGCTCCTTATGTGTGCTCTGAGTGAGTGTGTTTATTGCCTTGCCAGCCTCTTGCCATCCCTTGACTCCTGCACACACTGCTCCAACCTCAGCCTCCACCTTCATAGGATGTTTTCTCTGTATATCTGTGTCTTTTCTTCTTATAAAGACACCAGTCTTGTGGAATTTAGGTCCCACTCTACTCTAGAATAATCTCGTGACAGGAGTTGATTATACTATATCTGTAAAAAGACTGTCTCCACGTGAGGTCCCCTTCCCAGGTACCGGGTTAGGACTTGCATGTATCTCTTTTGAGATACACAGATCAACCCACAGTAAGAACCAGCATGGTCATGGGTATTAGTGGCACCAGTCCAGCGGAGGAAAAAGGGCCAAGGAGGAAATGTCGCTGAGTGTGGTACCTACAGTCGCTTGGACATGCAAAGACTGGAGGACCAGAAACTTCTCTGAGCTCAGTGTGCAGTCATCCGGAGCGCTTGATGTGGATTCCAGCTCTTGAGTTGTAAAGGGTCCAAACTTTCCTCGCTAACCAGCTCCCCAGAGATGCTGATGCCTCTTTTTTAAGTTGGAAGTGGTGATTCCCAAGAGGTCATGAGAGTGTGTCGGCTGTGGTGAGCATCAGCAGACGGGTGCATGGGGCTGGCGTCACCTGGGCCGCGTGCTCAGCATGTTAGATGATTGCAGCTTGACAGTTTGGCCCTGCACACAGACAATGGGACCCTTGCAAATGAAGTCATTGTTCATGTTGGTGAAGAAGCAGCCACAGCAGACAAGAAGGTGAAGGAAATATTTCATGGGTTTTGTTAGTGAACCTTTGGCTCACGATGCTCCTAGTTTAATTAGACCATTCGCTGGTCTGTGGCTCTGCAAGGAGGTCCACATCCTGGCTGAGAGAGCTGAACTCATCAGCTGCTGCAGCAGTCCATGGGCTTTCTCACATGCTTTCCTGGCATTCTTGCCTTTTGGGGAGTGAGAGATGAGCAAGACTTTCATCTGGAGCCTCTCGGATGGATGCATCCCGGGAGTAAACCCAGGACTTTTACGCTGAGCTACATATCCCACTCTTTGAACACTTTTTATTTTGAGATAGGGTCCTGCTATGCCATCGTTTACTGTTCTAGGCTGAGCTCAAATTTCTGGTCCTTCGGCCTTGGTCTCTTGGGCTCCAATTTTGATCTTCCTGCTATGGTGTCTGAAGAGATTTCAGGTTACATCCTTTTGACGACTACTTGGCCTGTACTTGTAATGCAGCCCATGCAGTACAGGTAGAGTAGCAAAGCGCTACACAGCTGCAACAACAGCAGCAACGAGAAGCCTTGATGTCTCACCACACTTCTTTAACAAACCTGCCCTTTGTGCTGATCTTCCACCCGTACTGGTGTGCATGTGTGAGAATTTTTGTAATTAAAACATTGATCGTTTTTGTTTTACTGCTTTTTTATTGTGACAGCCCAAGCTCCGTACCATATGTTGGAGAGTTAGCTTAATTGTGTCACCTTGACTGGCTTGGGAGCGCGGGAGATAGAAGCATACTCTTGAGCATACCTCGCGGTTGCACGGCCTTCAACACTGTAGGGCTCCTGGCTGCTCCCCCCTGCTGCTGTTCCCCTGCTTTGCCTGCAGCTGCTCAGAGTGAAGCAGCTTTGATCCGTCAGCTCCTTCCACCCTGGTGTTTCTGCCTTGGGGCCAGCTGACCATGAACTGAATGCCCCTAAACCATGAGGCACATTGTAGCTGTGTTCCTTTAAGCAGTGGGTGTTGGGTACTGTCTGGCACTGGGAGAGCTGGCTAATGTACCACGGGAATGTGCGGACGCAACTGCATTGGCTGTGTGCCAGTGCAGGGCATGTGTCTGAACTGTGCACTTACTTGCTTAATCAAGTTCCTTTTCATTAATTTTTCTGCCTTTGAGTACTAAGGTTTTGCTTTTAGGATTTTAAACCTGCCTTGAATGATTTCATTCATAAGTGGTGGGTGATGTTTACCTGTTCCTTTCATCCTGTGACTTGTTTGCTGTGCACTGATTACCCCCAGGTTCCTGCCTGTGTTACAGGGAAGCCATTAAAATGGGGCTGCAGGATTCTGGTCACTTCCTTGCCGAGCTTACTACTCTGCAAATGAACCCTGCTTTGGCTGTGTGGCTTCTGCCCAGGAACCCAGGGTGATCTTCTCCTGCATGACCTTGGCCTTGCTCCCCTGATGTCCACCCCCTCCCCTCTCCCTCCCCCTCCCCTCCTTTGCCCCTCCCCTCCTTTACCCCTCTCCCTCCTCCTCCCTTCCCCCCTCCTCTATCCTTCCTCTAGCCTTTTCTCCTTTCTGCATATGTTCAGTATTTATGCAGTCCTCTTGTGAGGGTGAATGGGTCTCCTGGGTAGAGACTTTATTCTTGTATAGACCTAGAATTAATCATTCATTAATTTGTTGTTCATTTTGAAAGTTCATTTGACACTATGCTCCTTTTAATGTGTGCCTGGCCCTGGGAGGATAGCATGAAACATGATGTCTGTGTTCTCTGTAACATTTGAAAGAGACATGGATTAACAGAAAAACTGTAAGTATGTAGTTGTGACAATTATAATAAGTGACTTCAAGGAAAGTGCAGGCATTATCTCTTTCTTTAAGTTTTTTTTTTTTATTTTATTTTATTTGAGATCGCATCTCACTCTGTAGTTCATGCTGGCCTTGAACTCACTTATACAGCCCTGGCTCTTTCCTCAGCCTCTCAAGTGCTGGGATTGCAGGCATCCACCACCATGCCCAGCAGGCACTATCTCTTTATGAATCGTAATAAGTCATTTTAAGAAGGCAAAAGGCATGGAGTGATGAGGCACACCAGGGGAATTGTAAATAGCTTGAATATTCCAGGAAGGCTGAAAGGAGGAATAAGGTAAAGAATTGTAGAGTGTGGCAAATTCAGGTAGAAACAGGACAGGAGGATCTTTGCCACCTTCAAGAAGTGCTATATTCCCTGGCAGTTGCGACAGGTAGGGTGAACAGTGAGGAAGCAGGACCTCGAGAAAATAGAGAACCAGGGCTGGGCGAATGTGGGCTTCCAGAAATGTAGAAGCTGCTGAAGAGGCCTGGCTTGCCACTGGCTTTTCCAAGGGGCACTGGGGGAGGGGAGCTTTGAGCAGAATTGGTTGGAGAGGTGAAGAGAGGAAGGAGGGGTGAGACACCTCTGTACCAAGATCATGGGACTGAGGCAGAGCATAGTGCTCTACCTCAGTCCTGCTGCTATTTGCCTCTGGTAATTTCTGTGCATTGCATTTCTGGCCCCAAACCCCGTAACCCTCCCCAGTCATTATGACCAGAAATATGTGTGTTTCCTGTGCTGGGGGCTAGAGTGAATTGTTCCTGGTTGACAGTTACTGAGCTACCAGATTGCTGGTAGAGTTTATAGAAGGAGATGTAGACTTTTGGTTTAATCTACAGATTATGGGTGGTAAATTTGATGTGGAAAGTGAGGAAGGAGAAGGCGGTGTCAAGGTCATCTCCCATGACACACCATTGACTCAGCAACTGCAGATGTTGAAGAAGCAGGGGAAGCCTGTGGAGTGCATAGATGTTGTGGTAAGGCTGCTCCGGAGTCCTGCTGGGAAGCTACTTCTTTTAGGAATCGCCATGTTGTCCTCACTGCCTGCCTCTACCTCAGGAAGCCTAGGGTGCTGATCTGTGGAGTACCTCTTTGTGCTTTTCCTTTTGCCACTTCTAACTGCTGATGTGTACTTAGTGGGTGCTGCCAGCTGTTGGGGTCTGGTCAGATAGAGAGTTAGGCACCACTGGACACGCAGTTGCATAGCACAGTGGTGGAAAGCTCCAAACTCATTCCCATATGGTTTGGAAAGAATTTATCTGTTGCTTTTGTCCCAATTGATTGTACAGCATGACATAATCCTAATCCCTTCTATTTGTGTGGCTTCTCAGTCGCGAAAGCCTTTTGATGCATGTTATCTCTTCGGATCCTCCCAGCATCACCACTGTGGCTGTTAAAAATATTAATGAAAGGGCTTTCTAAAGCTGCACGTAGAGAACATAATCACGTAAAGTCCGTGTGTTTCAGTAGCTGAATTGTTGATGGAAAGATTTCTGTCCCATATGTGCTGGCTTTTAGCTTGGATCTTCAAATGCATTTGTCTCTTGGTGCTCTTGAGAGAGATGCCAGGATTATTGCAGACCAGTTTAACAGAGCTGAGGTATCAGGCCCACAAGAGCCAGTGTGCAGTTCATTTACAAATGAAATTGCTGTAAGCATTTGCTGATTTTTTTTTTTTTTGTATGTTTTCAGTTTCTGTAGCATTGAGCGCATTTTGATTGCAAATTGCAGAAACTTTAAATAAGCTCTAAATAAAAGGAAAGAGATTCCCTGTTTGTAGATAGGCAGACTCAGTATTGCTGAGGTGCGGGTTCTTCTCCACATGATCTACAGATTCAGTGCAGTTCCAATCAAAGTCTCAGCACGTTGTTTTGTGGCTATTGACAAAGTGATTGTGAAGTTTATGTGCAAAAGCAAAAGCCCCAGAATAGCCAAGACAGTATTGAAGGAGAAGAACATAGTTGGATGACCAACATCACCTGACTTTAGGTCTTGTTATAAAGCTATTAAACAATGTAATTGTACAGACTAAACTACAGTTTGCTTCAGAAAGAGGGAAATTACTTTATTGACATAGCTGGGGAGTCCAAAGCATTGGCTGTAAGTGTGTCTCGAGTTCACGGCTCTCTCTGCTTGCCTCAGTCATTGCTTCTCTCCTTTGGAGGCAAAAAATGGCCACCAGTAGGTAGAAGCTTGTGTTTTTCTTATTTTTTAGTGATTCCACAGGATATAGGCTGTCTCTCATCTTAGGGCCATGTCAGTCCTCAGAAAGCACCACCTCTTAGAAGCAAGGGCCATGCCTGAGAAGCAGAGGACTGTTTAGCTGGAACAGAAGAGGAGGCTTTCTCCTGCAGAGAGGAGTGAGAGCTGGGTGAGAAAAGCTAGCAAGAGGGTGGGGAGCTTTGCAAACGCAGCTGAAGCCAGTGCAGATTTGTGGCCTTGTGAAATGGGCTCTGCACCTATTCTTTGGGCCTGTCTGCTGGGTTGATGGAAAGGGTTGTTAAAGCCTTCATGTAGGATTAGTGTTCAGCCAGCATGCCAAGTAGCCCAAGCTGAGGCCTGGGAGCAGGCTGGCCCTTAAATATGCCCAGGAAATGAGAAATGTATCGGCTAGTGCTATAGAATTAGCAAGTGTGGAAAAGAAATATTTTATATGTAAACTTAAAATATTAGGTTTATTAAGGTTAGATTGAATATTTACAAATCATTAAAACTATTTTGTAGAATTTTGTGATGAAGTAAATTATTTTTGTGTATTTTTTAATGAGATCATGGATTTTTATATAATGTTGGATTTCTAAAGTATTAGTTAACATCAGGGAGTCAGGGTTTTGGGGAGTAGGAAGTCAAGCCTGAATGTTTTTAGGAATTTGTCCAGGGCTAGAGGGGTCCTGGAAGAGGGTCAGATCTGAATTTTCTGTTCTTTAGCCCAGTTGTGTTTCCTTGACATTGTTCCAGTCAGATTTTAAGTGTGTATATTGCATTGGCTGTCTTCAGAGTCCTGTGTCAGGCAGTATAGTTTTGATGAGAACCTGAGCATCATTAGTCTCCATGCACTGTGAATGTGACACTTTGATAATTCAGGGAGAATTATTTTCCCCTTGGGAAATCCTATGCATTCAGTACGGTACAGTGAATTAGGGAAGAAGTAAAGAAAAAAAAAACCTATAAAAGACATAGCTTATTAAAACAAAGCAGATTTTCTTCTTGCTGATATAATCATTAGATATAGTAGTTCATCTTCAGAGTTACTGTTTTAAGTATAAATGCTTTTTCTAAATAAATCATTAAAGGAAGACAGTAGCCTTTGTGAGTGGATTAGGTAAAACATAGCAAGGTGTAATTAATGTATTAAAAAGGACATTTTCACTGCATTCCAAGAAATAGGTATTCTGGTTGTAAACACTTCATGTGATCACTCCTGTAGACAACAGCAGACGCGTTCTGCCCTTAGCTCAGCCACTATAACAAGTCTATGAGATACTCAACATAAAAGGAAAAAGCTAAGAGTTTCATGCCCAGCAACGATAGGCTGACCCTGTGCTTCGATCCTGACTCCAGGTAACACATCATGGCAGAAATGCATGGTGTTACAAAACCTCTTTCTTCATCTTTAGGGAGCGAAAGAGAAGGGGAAGAGCTGAGGTTCCTCTTTTCTCCTCAAAGACATGATGTCAGCGATCTGAAGACCTCCCTCTAGGCTACAGCCTTGGTTTTTTATTTATTTGGTTTTTCTTTTTGAGATAGGGTTTCACTCTGCAATTCAGGCTGGTGCTGGACTTACTTTGTAGCTCAGGCTGGCCTGGAAGTTGCAGTGCATCTCCTGCCTCAGCCTCCTGAGTGAGCGATGGATTGCAGGCATGTGCCTCCGCACTCAGTCAGGCTCCAAGACTCCGCCATCTCCCAGGAGCCTTTATTTACAACATGGACCTTTGGGGACACTAAAGTCCAGACTGTAGTGTGCTGTGCCTGAGAGATAGGTGCACACCAAGTTCTTCTCTTGTTTTTCTTTTAAATGATTAATCCAATGTTTATATTAAATGGAAAAACACACTAGTAATGCTCCCTCTTCTCCTAAGCCCATCATCTGTGGTGGCTCCTGGGTTGGTTCCAATTCTGCTTAAGTGTTCACCTCACTGCTTCCTGTAGGAGGTGAGCTTGTGCATCTATTGCCTTCGCAATTGCCCTGCTCATTCATCTGGTCTACCAGTTGGTCCTTCCTCCTTTCTCCCCCCTCCTTTGTCCAAGTCCATACTGTGGTCACCCAGAAGAATGATTAGTCACTAGTATGGATTCTAGCACCAGATTATGTGATGCATGTGCTGAAACTGCCATTTAGGTGTGTCCTTTATGTCCAACCCCTTGCCACAGCTGGAAGTGTTGTGAGAGTGGCAGGGGGCACTGGTAGGTGAACTGGGATAGGGGCTGTGGTCTTTGGGCTTCATTATTGTCACTGGACCTATCATAGAGTCTGGAACCAACAAAAACTATAGGATTACTCTATTTTAAAAGGAAATTTCTATTTTAAAATTTTAATTGCTACTTAACAGATGAACAGTAAAGCAGGGAGTGCCATAGAATAGAACGTGTGAATTTACCATTTCAGAGATTACTGTTGGCCCTTTGATTATGATCATGTAAGAATGTAGACTGTATTTGGGATATACACAGGTGAAGTATTTCTCCACATGGCCTGTGTGGACATCTTGCCTTTGGAATAGGTTGTGCCTTCCTCTTGCCACAGAGGTTCCAAGGTTGGGCTAAAGTGGCATCATTGAGTTGGTGGTAAATGGAGACCTGTCTGACAACAAAGGACATTGGGAAAGACAACCAAAATGAGATACATTAAGAAGCACAAGAACTAGAAAACAAACCTCAGTGGGAACCTTTGACCTCAAGGTTCAAGGTCCTCAGAGGTCCTCAAGGTCTTTTCTGGTAGCTGTGTCTCCTGGTGTCTCAGCTCTTCTGGAGCATTTGGTTCCTTCACGGTCTTCTTCATCCCTATCCCTTTCCTTCTTCCTGTCAAGGTGGTTCTGCTCTTCTGTTCCACAGGCCTGGCCCATACTTCATCTTTCCCCACTGCCAACTAAGAGGCCTCCTCATCTTCCCCTTGGTCTGGCCTGCCTACTTTGTTTTTGGTGGCATTTCTCAGTTGGTATCTCCCCTGACAATTCTTGTTTAGACATGGAGTTCGTATGATGCCCCCACCCTTTCCTCCTTGCTTTCCTGCCTTGAGTTTTACTCTAGTCTTCAGACCTCCTGGAGCAGAGACGGGGTGTATCTGCACTGAGTAGGGGCTGACGATTCCGTAGTATTGACCAACACGATGATTCTTGAAACAGTTTACCTGAAGCTTCTGAAGTTCTTCTGGGAAAGTGACATTAAGTGTTGGTTCAGTTTCAGCTGTACTTAGACATTTGACTTCTCCTGGATGCTATTGTAAAGTGTAGTACTTTATTATATATGGACTTTTAGCATGTAGTCAAAGAAAATGTGCATTGGATTACTTGACTTTACAGTATATTAAGTGCTCGTTTGGTGCCAGCTGTGGACTCATATTGGCCAGAGGCTGTAAATAATAGACAGTGAAAGATGTAGCATTCTGTCTGTAGGAGTGCAAACCAGGCATTTGACCCTCAGGACAGATAATAGATGAGGTGGTGGATCATTGCTTCATTGGGTGTTCAGATGAGAAACTGCAGGCAAGACAAGGACTCAAAGAACATGGCATGGAGAAGGGATGCTCGAAGCAAAGAGGACTGGTTCTGAGCTTTTGGGGTGGAGTAGGGGTTGATGCAGGAAAGATTCCAGGGAGGGGCAGAAGGATGAAGATGAGAAGGGGGAGTAGGAGAGAATAAAGAGGTGGCAGGAGTGGACTGCAGTTTGGAGAACACAGGAAGCAAAGGGCTGGAGTGCAGAACTGAGAGGGGAGTAGGAACGGCAGCCCCCTTCCGCCCTGAGGCCTGTTGCTCAGAGGAGCTAGGTGACTGTGTGATGATATCTGAGATCCCAGCTGGTATCCTGAGAATTGACATATAGGTTTATGTTTTAATTACATTTTTAAGAAAAGGATAAGACCTCCTAGGGAAGACACAGGGATAAGATGGGGGCTCCTCAGTATAAAAATTACGTGAGTGCTTAAAATTTTTATCTTATAGAATTATTAGTTTTTTATTTTTGTCACGGGATAACTTTTCATTTAGATTTTTAAATAAAATATGTTTTTAATTGAAAAGGCCTTTCTGGAACCTTGCCTTGTCCTTTTCAGAGTTTTGTGGCTCCCATTAGAAGCCCTGCTTTGGGGTGCATGCCACTCCTCGGGGTAGGCATCTACCACCCCTGGTCCTGCTTGCTTTCCATCCCAGGAAGCTGCTGGCTCCTGGGCCTCAGCATCTGGCATGTGCTCTTCACTCAGGGTGCCTCTTTGAGCTGGAGAGCGGATGGTAGGAACAAGACATTCTTTGTGTGTAAAATACATTTGTGGAGCCAGGTGTGGTGGTGCATACCTGCAGTCCCAGCACTCGGGAGGCTGAGGCAGCAGACTGCCAAGAGTTCAAGGCCAGCTCTGGATATACAGTGATTTTAAGGACATCCTGAACTACATAACTATATATGGAGACTCTGTTTCAAACCCCGCCACTTACCAGTGTATTTATGGAGGCTAGAATAGTGGTTGTTTCTAAAGGGGATGGTCATCTTGGCTAAAGGACGCAGAGCACCTCTGTGACCTGATGACCACCCTGATGACCACCCTCAGGCTCTGGGCTCTCAGCTGTGCCTGACTCCAGGGAAGTGTGGCTCCCATGCTGCTGGGGGCTTTTCATTCTCGGTATTCATGGGGCCCTTCCAACATGGCACGGTGGAGAAAGTGTGGTGGATGGGTTCCCGGCTCAAGCTCTTCCTCGCTGCACAGTGTGTGGAAGCTGTGTTACTCATGGGATGAAGATGTAGATTGTCTACTATGATGTTTGCGTGGAATATCTTTTTTTATCCTCTTTACTTTTCCTTCTTTTTAAGCACTGCATATTACATATAACATGATGTTGGTTGGATTCCTCAAAATGACCACCTTTGTTTTTGATTTTTTTTTTTTTTTTGGTATTTAGGACAGGGTGTGTAGGATGTATAGGGTCTCACTGCGTAGACTAGACTCATAATGATCCTCCTGTTAAGAACTTCCTAAGTGCTGGGTTTACAAGCACGTGCCATCATGCCCAGTCTCAGCACACCACTGGGGCAGGGTCTGGCACGACAGGCCTGGGGATCGAACTCTCAGCATCTGCGTCTGCCTAAGCAGGTGCTTTAATCCGCTGAGCTATTTGGCCGGCCCTGTTGATTTTGAGTACTTAATCCATTTTTAAAAATGGATGGCTTCTTTTTAAAAACTAATGGCTTCCCTTAAAAAGCTGAGTTTTAAATTGAGGTATAATTTATGGACATTGAAATGTCCATATTTGAACTTAATGTTTTGACAATGCCTTCCACCCCATGACTCATCAAAATAAAGAACATTTCCATCACTAGTGCCGCCCTTCAGGGTGCATTCCTGGTGCTGTGGTGTGTGTGGGGTCCACTCCCTCCCAGAACAGGAGTCTCTTGGATGCATGGGCGCCAGCAGCTCTGGTTCCTTGGGACCGAAACTTTGTGCTCCACTGAATATTTCTTTTCCATCTGTAAAACAAAGGAAAGGGTTTAAACAATGTTTTGCCGTTTATTTGTATTTCATTCCCTGTGATCCTTTGTCTAGAAATACAACAGTCACCTCTAAAATGGGCAGTGAACATCAGAGGAAGCCAAGAGCCATGGTGTGCTTGTGTTGGGAAGTAACTTCTTTTACGTGCGTGCGCAAAGGCAGATTTAGAAAAAAATCCAGAGTGGGTAATGCAAGACTCGGTCTTTAGAGGCGCGATGCTTTATTAGTGTAAACTAATCATAGCCTACAGAATTAGCTTGCCAGTTGGATGGTATTTACGGTCTTTTTCCGTGTTTTTTTTTTTCTTCGACACTATGCTAAGTTCAGCGCTTATTCATCATTTAGGATAAATAGTCTCGTGGCTGAGCCAGCGTGTACCTCTTCTAGTTAGGAACACGGGGTTTCAGCAGACGTGCGCATCCCGGGCAGGGTTGAGCTGTTGGTGGTATGCTGATGCACCTGAGGAGGATAACAGTGCAGGGCACGCGTGCCCGTGTTGACCTTATTCTACGAGAGGGCAACCCACAGCCGCTGTATCCTGCTGCGGCTCAGTAATTCCACATCTCGCCAGTGCCTTGCCAAGCTGGGTGGTTTGTGTCCTTTGGCAACTTGAAGGAAACTTAGCAGTCTTCCTTCTTCATACCTATGTCCTCATCACACAGTAAACTCCAGGATTTGGTTTGTGTTTGCCTTTATAATTGAACTGTTATTTCACAGCTCACCTCCCTGAGTTTCTTCCCTGCAGCCACATCATCGTGGATATGTGGAGTGCTTGTATTAGGCAAGCAAGCACCAGCTGGCGAACATTCTCCTTCGTGGAAACTGTCTCGTCGCCTGGAGTTGCTGGGTAGCGCCCTGCTGGTGTGCGCAGCATTGTGCCCTTTTTGGCCCGAGATCCCTCTTAGCCAAGTGCACTGTGAGAAGGAAGGAAACCTCAAGTATGTACATCAGATTCTGTGTCACGGTTGCACTGGCTCTGCCTCTAGCATCCTGTCTGGACTAGGAGGCTCTCCTCAGTTGCTTTTATTTCTTCTATGCTTGAATTTCTTTTTTGCTTTTCAATCATTTAGCATTTGGAAAAAACAACACCTCGGGTCTTTTGTCTGGTCGAGGGTGCCATTAGCCAGCCCACGGTTTCCCCTGCTCCCTGCCCTCAGGTCTGCTCATTAGCCTGCGATTGTTTTTATAACCTCCCAGAGGCTGGTGCATTCCGCAACCCTTTGTGACCCTCCAAGGTAGCTAAGTGAGGTTTTGCTTTCTCAGCAAATTAAATATGTCATCTTTATTTGAAATGTTCCTGAACCCATGTGCTATATTTTAGCAAAATAAATACTATTTCCAGAGAGTTTCCGATCCATCCATTAAAACCCACATATATATTTTTTATTAGGAGAGCTTGTATCCGACAAGCAGCTGTCAGCCCACTCCTGTTCTCCTTCATGGAAGAAGTGGCTTCTGGCAGTGCGGCTGTCTGCAGATGAGACAGATCTTGCTATTGATTTGGAGAGCTCATGTGTAAGGGTTTAGTGCCTGTTTGAGACCTCCTGCCTTTAGGTGTAGAGCGCCAGCTTTCGCTGTCGAATGCTTTCATGGTCCATCCCGATGTGGCGTCAACCCCAGGCTCAGTGTGTTGCTGGTGCCTTTCCTGTGTTTGCTCTCCACTGTCCACTTTCATCTCCTTTCTGGAGAGCCTCTGTATCATCACACAAAAATCCCTGGGATTTTCTGCTGCCCAGTAACAGCAGTTCCAGTGCCGTGGATTTTCTGTCTTGTTCCAAGACGGAGGGTGGGGAGGTGGGAGGACACGCGTGTGCAGGGGCAGAATTACAGTCAGTCTTTTCTGTTCTACCCTACTGTGAACAAACCAAGGTCTCTTTACGAGTTCCTTTAAAATACTATTTTTTATTCCTTTATTCTAGATAATTTATATTATTCTAGATAATTTAAGATTGTGACCATTTCAGGCTTGGGAACATTTTGAAGGTTTGCACACAGCCCACGCCAGGTGTCAGCATCAAGAGTTGGACTTTTTCTCCTCTTTTTCACCCCCTCCTCCAGCAGTGCTGTTTCAGGTGCTGCCCCCTCCCAGGAAACCAGTTTACCTGCTGGAGGGCAAATGGGAGCCACTTGCCTTTCCCTTGGGCTTTCTCTTGAGGGTCAGCAGAGAACCTGGGGTGTCAGTTTTTGCTTGCTGTCTTTAGCAGGAAGAGCTGCCCACCCCTTAGACCAGGAGAAGATAGCTAGAAGGAGGTAGAGGAGGGGATAGAAGGGGAGGGGAAAGGAGGGGGAGGGGAGGAGGGTTTACCCTCTAGGAGCCAAACAGATGTCTCACTCAATCATCTGTTGCTCTAAGGGGAAATATCCAGTCCTCCCCTGGCTGCTGGGTCCCAGGAGTGATGTCTGCCCACATCTAAGAGGGCAAGTTGAAGCTTCTCTAGGAAAATGAAAGGTGCCAGTGTCTCTCCGGCAGGAGTTGAAGGAGCCAGTTGAAGGAGCCAAACCCTGCTCTGGGCCTCCATCTGCCCAGCTGTCTCTGCACCAGTTGAGGTCCAAGGAGTTTCCCCAGAGAAGAGACAGGGACCTTAACTCAGCTTGCCAAGGAGAAGCAGGTTCTTGTCTTTCATCAGAAAAACTGATTTCAGGATATGTCAGCAAGTGGCAGAGATTTTATCTGATAGAGTTCAAAACAAGTACGCACTAAGAAAGTGAAGTGTGGGCTCACAAGCCAGTGTTGCAGTCTGGCCTAGAGTTGGGGATAGACATGTGTTCTTGGGAATGACCTTTAAGATGGGTGAACTACGCTGTTTTGCTAAAAAAGATTCTTTGAACCCTGTGAATCTTTTCCTTCATCTTAATTAGATGAAAGTTGCTGACCTTGTACCTTATCAGCTGGGTTCATGTGTGGACTTCAAGGGACTTGGGTGTGATGGGTCCAGATGAAAAGACAAATGCACGTGGCTAGGGATCATCAGCAAGCGGAAGGAGCAGAGATGCGCCGACCTTGGGGCACCTTGTGTCCTGAAGGCGAGCTTCTCTTTAACAACGCTACTTTAAAGTTCCTATTTACCTCGTCTGGTTTTCACCTATCTTTGTTTCTTCCGTCTCACTCTCATAATGCACCCAGCTCCCCTGGCAGCTTCATCCGTCCTTGCCCTCTCTCCATGCTCTTGTCTCTGCTGACAGCCGTCGTGCTTATTTCTCTGCAGGGTTGGGCTTCGGCCTTCTGTGAGTTTTGGATGCATAGATCTGGGAAGCCTTTCATCCAGGCTCTGAATAAGGGCCTTTCTCTCCCAGAGGACCTGTCAGTCAGCCAGTCAGCCTTCCCCATCTGGTGCAGAAGCCTCTTGTGTCTGCACGATTGACCTGGCATCCTGCCCTTCCTACCAGGCAACTCCCGGAGTTCTCTGCCAAGGACTCTGTTGTAATGAACCACAGGTGTGTGTTGGCGATTGCCTTTTGCCCGACCCTCTTGCTCAGCAATGGGCACAAGCACTTCACGGACAAAGGAGTGTGAATCAATGAACTGGAGGTCAGAAAATTATCCCAAAGTGTACCTTCAAGGGCATCAGAGGAGAGGTGGAGCACCGGGTGCTGTTGTGCCTTATCCAGGACCCCGCCCGGCTGGCTGCTCAAGTGTCTCCTCTTGGGTGCCCAACAAGTGCCCCGATGCTTGGAGTACTGCCTCTCCTTGCTCCTTCATTTTTCACCGCTGCCCTAACTGCTTTATATTGAGAAATTCTGGGGCTATTAAAGTATGAGTTAATCATATAAGAAACTCACAAACTGAACTTCATAGTGAAGAAGTATGCTTCCTGTTGATAGATAATAAAGCAGAGTGGAATAATTTGAATTCTTTATAATGGATGTGATTATAAATGATTTCCCTACTTACTCATATAAAAGGCTAAATGGAAGATGATTAGTGAGTTTTGTTTTCTGTTTTTCCTAAGGTGATTTCTTAATCTTCTAAACAAATTCCTGTGATACAGAGGAGAAAGAAAAATCCATTAAAAGTTACTAAAAACGTTTAGAAGCTGTTTAAAGCTTTCGAAGGGAGAAAGCTTTCTGTCCCTTTAGTACATTAGGACAGAGAAGAGAAAACAAATTACGGACAACAGCTAGGCTGTGCTTTGCTAACCCTGGGTCAGCATTGCCAGAAGTAGCCCTAGCCACAGTATTATGCTGCTGCTGCTTATCATAAATACAGGGATGAGGTTTTTACATGTATAAGATGTATCATTTTCCTTTTTTTTTTCTGTATCACCCCACAGAATTAATATTCTTAGTGGGTATAAATCCTTCTGAATCTCATTATTACATATCGTTGTGTAATTTGATGATTAAATAATTTTTTTTAACCTCTTTTATCCTTAAATCCTTTACCCAGTAATCTCCTGTCTAT